>JAQJVL010007508.1:0-23709 GCA_035578905.1 Stictocephala bisonia
AACTTTTAGCGTGGCCTTTAATATTAACATTAAAGTATTAATTAATCAAACTAATACGATCAGAGTAGGGAGGTTTTGAGAAACTGTAGATGGCGATATTACTGTTCAATGTTAATACATATCTATTCAAATCAAAATCTTTTTATATAATACGTGAAGCAATTTTTGTCAACACAACTCCTCCCTTATAATAATAATAATAATAATTTATAATAATAATTTATTTATTCCTTCAAGAAAAACACATACAAAATATGCAATACTTCTTAGGAATTAGAGCTAATCACAATTCCAGTAAGGTGATTAGCTTTACAATACTAACATGTAAATAACACAATAATACAGTTCAGTATTACACAACTAAAACAGTCAACAGTGCTTAGCCCCGTGGTGCTTGCAATAGACCTACGCTGTACATAAATGCAATGCCTATATCTAAGTGAAAGAGAAAAACAACTATTTTAAATTATGCTAAAATATATTTCAGCAAATACGAAAAATACGAATAGACAAACCATTAAGCACAATTCAATAATTAAAAATAGACAAATATTCACTAATTATTAATGTTGTAACAATTTAATAATCGCCCAATTGTGAGTTACTGTATCAATAAATAAGTGTGCATATACATACATATACATACACATACACACATATACATACATATACATACACACACATACACATACATACACATATATACATACATACATATAACACTACAATGATAAAGCCAATAAACTGTGCACAGTATATAAACAATAAGTACAATATATAAGTATATAAGTAATTACAATACAAAAGTTAAATTATGCAACCAAATTATTCAATTAATAATTACTATCAACACACACTGATACAATAAAAACATATGCTACAAATTTAGAACACTACATATGATTATACTATACTTTCAACTAAACCTAAACTTGTACCTCGTATAGATAGCTTACATCCGGTGTGTTTAGTAGCCACTCTCTCAGTTCTCTGCAAAAAAGCTTTAAAGAATTGCATAATTTAATCTCATCCGGAATCTTATTAAAAAATTTAGGTCCGATATAACAAAAGGATTGTCTAAATTTCTTAACCAATTTAAACGGTTCTGCAATAAGGTCTTAATTATTCAATATTGTCAACCTGAAAGGCACAGGAAACCCTGAAAGAACGTTTTTCAGCCATAAGAATAACATAGAGATTTAAATAAATTGTAAAGAAACAGCTGTTCAAATGTAAATAATGATTTACAAAATGTTTTAACAGTTATTGGAATGTAAACAAACAATGGTGTTTGTAGTATTAATGAGGTTAGATCTTTCATAATGTTAAACCAGGGAAGGTTATAGGCATAGCTTTAATGGTAATATAATGCAGTTATTTTATGTATCTAATTATTCTTCAGCTGGTAAACAAAAACAAATGAAATGAACACATATGCAATAGGTAAAAAGTGATATATTGGGTATATATGATAATAAATAGGTAGCAACGAAAGTAATGAGAGTGAGATACTCTAAATAAAATTAATATCATGATTTTACCGTAAACAGTTAACTTACTATTATTTGTAGTCAAAAGTCACAGGCCGAGGAGTAACGAGTGCAGCGAGTGACGGGGTTGGCACGTGTAAAAAATGCAGGGGTATCCCCTAAATGTTCATATTACTTTAACATTAACTACAACTTAATATTTGTGCTGTACATAAATAAATGTGTGTTCCCTGATATTTCTTTATCTTTTATTTCAACTATTCAAACTATGTATTACATAGTAATGATTGCCCATAGTGCTCTTTTCAGAGGGGGGAGTTAGCTGGTCTTCGTTTAATGTAGAAGCAGGGGTTGAATGGTTATGAAACCTGGATTCAGTTCTGTGAACGGAGATTAATATACTTTATAAACACTTACTTAGACATAAGTACTTAATTCAGTAGCTGACTGAAAGGCTATATATATATATATATATATATATATATATATATATATATATATATATATATATATATATATATATGTATGTATATATAAAATATATAAACTTTATTTGAAGATTCGATACAATAACATTGTTTTAATTACAATATAAGTTAATTAAAAAAGTGGAAACAGCATCTAATACGCATGACTCAGGTATCATAGTCATTTAAAAGGTCGTAATATTCGCATGGACCATTTAACCTTGAACTCCGGCAGATACAGAATTAATGCTATTCAGTTTGGCTCGTCACCACATTGCTCCGCACAGTCATGAGTTCACCATATTCACAAACTGTTCAAAATAATAATCCAATCGAACTTTCTACAAATGAATGTTAGAATAGCTATTAATTTCATTTGTACAAAATTGTATGTTTGACTTTAATAACTGTACATTTGAAATATTGTACTGTATTTTTTAAGTTTTTTAACATAGTTCATACTTTAAAAATTTAGTTGTGGAACAGATATTTATAATATGAGCTTCAAAAAGTTTAATAATTACAAGAATGGTGCGGCCACACAAGTGCAATTCATGCACTAGTTAAAATTTCCTCTTGAGCACTTGTCGCACCCAAATAGTAAATGCCGCAACTTGAGCACTTGTCACACCAGTTGTTGGACCCAAATAGTAAATGCTACAACTTAAGCACTTGTCACACCAGTTGTTGGACCCAAATAGTAAATGCCACAACTTGAGTACTTATCACACCAGTTGTTGGACCCAAATAGTAAATGCCACAACTTGAGCACTTTTCACACCAGTTGTTGGACCCAAATAGTAAATGCCACAACTTGAGTACTTGTCAAACCAGTTGTTGGACCCAAATAGTAAATGCCACAACTTGAGTACTTGTCACACCAGTTGTTGGACCCAAATACGAGGTACGTCCAGAAAGTAAGTTCCGTTTGGTAATAAAAATAATTTGTCTACAGAAACAGAAAAAATATTTATTGCACTAAAATCTACAACTCTTAAACTACTTTTCTACATAACTGCCGAAATTTTGCAGGCATTTGTCATAGCGTGGCACAAGTTTTTCTATGCCTTCTTCATAGAAGGTTGCCGCCTGTGTCTTCAACCATTTGGAAACATTTTCTTTCAGCTCTTCGTCATCGTTGAAGTGTTGACCGCCAAGGAAAGACTTCAGATGTAAGAATAGATGACAGTCGCTAGGAGCGAGGTCAGGACTGTACGGAGGATGGTCAAACACGTCCCAGCCAAATCCCTGTATGAGGTTTTTCGTCACATTTGCAGTGTGTGGTCGTGCATTGTCGTGAAGAAAAACAACACCTTTGGACTGAAATCCTCGGCGCTTATTCTGTATTGCGCGGCGCAATTTCCTCAGTGTCTCGCAGTAAACTTCTGCATTGATTGTTTGACCTCGCGGTAAGAAATCAATCAGTAAGTTGCCTTTCCTGTCCCAAAACACTGTGCACATGATTTTTCGAGGTGTCAAGATTTGTTTCGGCTTAACCTTTGCTGGAGATGAAGTGTGCCTCCATTCCATTAGTTTCTGGGGTGTCATAAGAAACCCAAGTTTCATCTCCTGTGACTATCTGTGACAGAAAATCTTCACCGCCTTCATCATAACGGTTCAAAAACTGAAGTGCACTACCCATCCGTTGTGTTTTGTGTTGCTCAGTAAGAATTTTCGGTACCCAACGTGAGCAAAGTTTTCGAAATTTCAGTTTTTCAGTAACAATTTCATGAATTAATGATCGTGAGATTTGGGGGAATTCCATAGCGAGAGCACTCATTGTAAACTTACGGTTTTCCTTGATCTTCTCATCAATCGTGTGAACCAGTTCTTCTGTAATCAAAGATGGACGCCCACTTCGTTCTTCATCATGCACTTCATTACGTCCTTCATTAAACTGTCGGACCCATCTTCTCACCATTGAATCACTCATCGCATTTTGTCCGTAAACCTCGCAAATTTGCCGATAAATGTCAATCGGTTTCACTTTCTTAGCATTCAGAAAACGAATCACAGATCTGATTTCACAAGCGGCGGGATTTTCGATCAACACCGACATTTTAAACAAGCACAACAAAGCGTACGAGACTGACAGCGATCTCAAAATGGCGCACGTTTCTTCTCCTTGATACAGAGCGTCTGCCGTGCATGCGCGGAACTGCGATCGCAGCGCTGCAGCGGATATAAATGGAAACGGAACTTACTTTCTGGACGTACCTCATAGTAAATGCCACAAATTGAGTACTTGTCACACCAGTTGTTGGACCCAAAATAGTAAATGCCACAACTTGAGCACTTGTCACACCAGTTGTTGGACCCAAATAGTAAATGCCACAACTTGAGTTCTTGTCACACCAGTTGTTGGACCCAAATAGTAAATGCCGCAACTTGAGTACTTGTCACACCAGTTGTTGGACCCAAATAGTAAATGCCGCAACTTGAGCACGCCCATTACAACTTGACTACTCAAGGTTTATCTATAAAGTTAGTTATTAATCATCATTCCAGTCATTTTGCAATATTATAAAACTAAACGAGTATCTTGTTGAGTTTAAACTGAATGTCTTATCAACTGTACAGATTTCGAACTTTTCCATATCCTCTGCTAGTTAATAAATGATAGTTGGTTACTTTTCAATTTATTTTAAAATTGATTTTCATGGAATGTGTCTAAACACACATAAACTAGAAGCTCAGTATAGGTATTTTATGTATTTAGTACTCTTACTCCTCTCACAGTTAAATACTCTCGTAATTCGTCGTTTGCAGTTGTTTAAAGTAATAAAATCTACTCCAATGCTTATACAGATGAATATGTTGTTAATTGTTCTAAGTTTATTTTTTGTGTCCTATAAATGTAGAAATGGAAAGAAAACATATTTATGTTTTTTTACTCTTTGAGCCCCAGACGCCGATGTCATCGGGGTTGCAAATTTGTGCGAGACTTTGCCATTGCCGTGCGAGTGTTACGCGAGAAGCTCCAAGCGTTAGAATGCCAGGTACTTTTTGCCGTTTTTGTACCTTTAAGCTAGAACTACTGTCATTCTGCTATTTTTAATGGTAGAACAGTGTTTTTGGTACCATTTTGGTGTTCAACAGAATTTCACCAAAAGTCTATATATAGGCCTCTGGCGTTGAAAGGATTAACCAATAAATATTTATATATTAAAATATATATATATATAAATAAATATATATATATATAGTGTATATACTCTATCAGTGTGATTAATAATCTTTTAAAAAATGTATTTAGATTGGCCATACCATTTTTTTTTAAAGACTGTAATAAATTCTTTGCCAAAATCTTACAAAATTCTCATTTTAGGCCTGGGCATTCTAAGCACTCAAATGCCATTTTGAGCTGGGATTTCTCAGATACTACCAGTCACAAATGCCTGGGCTTTCTCGGAGTGACATTAGATAATATGTCTGGGGCTCAAAGTGTTATACAACTTATTTATACACTAGTTTTGCAATAGATAAAAATTCTCATTTTTGAAAATGTAAGTAACATATTAATTTGCTAAAAAAACTTGCAAAAAATATAAAATAGACAAATGAATCATAATTGGGTATGACACTGATGTTAATACAGTAAATCTAAAATAAAGAACTAAAAGTTAGCTTGAATGTGGTATACAGTTGGAAACAGTCATCTGGGTGGAGGGCAGGCTTGATGAAAGTATTCGCTTAGAGCGCAGTGCTGCCTCCTGCAATGTGCGTGCAAGTAGAAATTTATTCTATAAAAACAACTGATTAGCAATCTGACAGATGCTATTCGTTACACTGCCGTCTGTATTAATCAAATGAACAGAATAAACCATCTCACAAATTCTAGCTTGAACATTTTATACAAATTAAATGCTTCAGAATAATGATTAGCTATATATTCCACTTACGGCATATAGAGTTAAATTTAATAAGTGAGATATTTTGCGTACCACTTACGAAGGTTTTATATATTTCCTTTCATATCTTTCCAAATACCATTCCCACTCTAAAAACACCTATTTCTCTTTTACATTTAGTTGAAACACTTAAAATTACCTTTATGGAACCCCAAAATACAAAATTAGTTCTTAAAAATTAAGAATAAGGATGGATCAATGTCTATAAGACAGTTCATTTTGTCAGTTTCTTAAAAAGTCCAATTTCTTAAAAATAAAACTTCAAAACTAAATATATGTTTTACAGGCTGGTATGAATTAAATAAGATTGGCTGGACTTAAGGTTTTAATGGAACATATAAGCACCGTGGATCTTTATGGAAGATTAGTACAAATATTTTCTTTGGACAGTATAATTTATGAGTAAATAAATTTGTGAAGACTTCGGCTACAGTGGAGCGTAGTGCAAACCTTAATGGTACTCTTAGCAAATATATCACAACTGTTGGAAACCTTAAAAAAGGTTATGTGTTTGTGAATGCACTTTATGATGTAGGAATCAAAGTGAATGTCAAAGAAATTTTATAGTAATGAGGCGGGTAGTGTGAGAGAGAAGGAGAGCTTCACCCAACACAGTTCCCCCTACAGTTCGGTCAAGGCTGTAAGTTAACCTATTTAGCCCCAGTTCATCATACACTCTCAGTAAAAGTTGTTAATTCTGTACAAAATTATAGATCATTTTTCCTTAAAATACGTGTTTATGCATTTTGTGTATGTTTCATGAAAGGTATTGAAAATAAGTAATATTATTAAAATGGTCTGCAATGTAAATATAATTATATCAGCTGTTTTTATTTAATTAAAAATGTATAAATAGATAATGTTTGTATTTAAAATGTTCACATTATAATTAACTAAATACGTGGATGATAGTTTGTAATGTACTTAATTTTATAATTATATTACAATTATAAACAATCAATTAAATTGATTTAAGAGCACAATGGTAGATCTATCATATAATGCACGTAAAAAGAGAGATCAGAATGCTGACGGAGACTGTACATCAACAGGTGACTGTCGTAGTGGGAGACAGAATCTGTTGCACATGCGCTGTCCGCACGCCATTTACTGTGGGTTTATGTATACCATTCAGTTTCCTTTCCTTTCTTCAATAACTTATAGACGTCTTGCCTGTTAGGAAAGAAATTTAATACAGTCGGAGTGTATACAATTTTTTTTGTTTCGTCTTGTTTTTTCAGAATGTACAGAATCTTTCCCAATGTATATTGTAAAGTGAAGCTCTAAATTTGTCCCCACTAATGTTATCTAGAGTTTTAGAAACTTGTTTGTTTGTTGGGGCTTGTCAAAAGACGTGTGGTTTATTTATCTGGTGTGTGAGGAAAGTTAGCTGCAGCCATCTTGTTAGAACAGTTGTTTGTTGTTTAATCAGTTGGCATTACAAGATAAGTGCAACTGACTGAGTTTCATTAAGAATCATTCATAAGGCGTTTGTTCAAAAAAAATTTTAATTAAGAGTAACCACAGAACTTTGCCTGAAAGAAGATTGATATATTGTTGAGTTCTTCTACAGTTATTTCTACCCACTTTTTAAGTTTTATTTGGCCTTCAGATCAAATGGGAAGAACTCTCAGAAGGTAAGAATGCAACCCTTTATAAAGGAAGATATATAATAACACTTCACATTTAATAAAAGTAATCTGAATTTTTCCACGTTTACAACCTAATATTTTCATTTTGTTGAGTAATTATTGGACTGTTTGAAATAACTTTAATCTTCAGTGTCACTTAATTTAATGTACAACACTTTTTCATTGGCATGTTTCTTTAATGTATAAGCCCATTATGTAATTTGTTTGATTATTTTCTAAAAATCCTTCATAGTTTTAATATTTTGTGTAAATGTAACATTTCTTGTTATTGAAATAGCCAGAATAATCTGTACTATCTTGATGTAAACTATCTAGTCTATGTTACCCATGCTTTAAATTGTTTTTATTTGTTTTGTTAAAAGTATTTGTAGCTTGTTGACATATGTAAATATATAAGTATTTTTATTCAAGATTTGAACGTATTGTTTGCATTCCCTATTACAGTACAATATAAGCTATTAGAAGATTTAACCTTATGGTAGTAGTCCTTTTATAATATTATCAGATCTGTTTATTAAATGCCTATACTAGCATAGGTATCTAGTAATGTAAGGGTATCCTGTTTTCTGCCAACCCAGATTTACTGACCACACTTGCATAGCCTGGAGTTGCCGGCGTGGCAGTTAAGACTGGACTACTTTGTCCAAGGTTCGAATAACCAACTCAGCTAACAATAATCCAAGGTTACTCATTGAATAAAGTTCACGCACAGGCCTACATGCCTATGTGAACTGACGAGTGAAGTTTTAAAAAATGTTGTTTTAAATATATCAAATATCTTCATTTCTCCTGACACATTCATATTTGGAGGCTATGATAACAGTTTTGTATGGCTTTCCTTGTGGTGGATTGTGCTACGATGACCTTTCTAACATTAATTGTTGTTAAAGACAATGTATAAGATCATACTATTTTAACTTTTAAATTTACACATTGATAATATCAGTGTGTGCTTGATTAATGCAGTTTGTTATTTAAGATCTCCTGACAAATATTTGTTAGTACTTGGCGATGTTTGGGAATGATGTTAGTGAAGAAACACTCCCATTGTTTGTCCTTGGCCGTGCTGTCGATGCTGGACTGAGTGTATGTGTGATGTATGTTTGTTGTGAACTTGGAATACTTTTTATTTATTATTATTTTATTCATTATATATGTTTTTTATTTATTTTTTATTTGTTTATTTATTTATTTTTTCATGTAAGTAATTAGTTTTGTTTTCTTCTTTGTTTTATGTTCTTTCATGCTTTATGCTTAATTTGTTTAGTTTTAATTATCTTGAAACTCTGATTTTTTTAAAATTGTTGTTTAACTTATAAATAATGTGCTCAGCAGCAGTGAACACATAGAACTCTTTAGATATACTCATTTTAGTTAAGTATTAATTTTTCTTTATGAGGTTAAGTGTAAGAGAGGACCTAATGGTCCTAACTTTGCCTCAGAAAATAAAACGTTTTTCATTTCATTTCATTTCATTGTTTGTTTGTTTCCGGACAGAATTCTTCGAGAGTGCTGTTGGCATCATAAAACCAGCAGTCTTAAGGAGTTGGGACTTTGTATCTGAATTAGAGGTAGCGCAGGTTCGAATTAGAGGTAGCGCAGGTTCGAATTAGAGGTAGCGCAGGTTCGAATTAGAGGTAGCGCAGGTTCAAATTCTGGCCTTAACTGTAAGTTTTATTATTTATATTCACCTTGAACTGTACTGGTTCTCCCCCTTACTCTGTCTGAATAAGTTCCTGCTAAGATCGATAGTCTATGGGAAATGGGCAAAGTAAGGTTAAAAAAAGAAGCTAGACTCTCTTTAAACAAATGTATGTATATAATCATTTGACCAATTAATTTATTCGCAACCTCTTTTTTCAATCCACTTTTAGTCTTTCTACTATACAACATTTATATGAAAAATATGTTTCATACTATATTTAATAGTTGTTATAAATATTGGCAATCAGATATTCTTTCCATTAAATGACTGTTTTAGTGTTTATTTATTAATGTTGTGATTAAAAAACAACTAATCATTATTTAATTAAATCTCAGACAGATTAACTTTATTTATTCCAATTAATAAAAACTATTTATTATGATATAAACAGAAAAAATCAGAGAATTTTAAATCTAATATTTTATCAACAGAAAACTTATATAAGTAATGATGAGTACTAAGGGTGGTATCTAACATTTATTTTAATTCATAAAAGTAATGTATTTGTGGTTAAATTTGTAAGACATAATCATAAAGAGTTTACTGCTCACTAACTAAAATGAGCTGTAAAACTACTCGGACAGGATAAACAACCCTTAATGTGTATGCATATTTATGTCCTCATGATTATTATTTATATTCATTACAAAGACGCTGATTGTGGAGATATGGGCGGATATGAGAGGCGAATGAGTGTAGATGAAGAAGTGTACTCATAGTTACTGACTAAGGTTGACTGTTTCATAAAAAGAGCCATTTATTAATATCCAGGGCAACTAAGGGACCTAGCTTTGTGTGGAATTAGAACCACATAGTAGTGGTCTGATTTTCAGTTAATTGACAAGCCTTATACTTAGTTCTCTCCCTTACACAACAGCCTGACTCTGACTGCCACACAAGACATCCCAGTAATTAACATGCCAATAGCAACCATGTAGCGGACGTCAAACATAGAACCTATCGCCCACAATCTCCACAACACTTAGGCAAACAAAGGTTTAATATTTAGTGAATGATGCTCCTTTATATGGACACAGCTTCAGCATTGTTGGCTTAACGAGAGCAAAAACTTAACCCATTAGCATTTTTTCATAGATGTTTATTAATAAAATGCCTCAATTATAATACTCTTCTAAATTTAGTTTGGTTTTTTTATTTCTGTTAAGTATATTTTAAATATACATTGTTCATTCTTGTTCAGTTTGAGAACCAGAATTAACAGTTTTGAAACAAAAGACAGCGAATAAAACAGCAGTTTTGAAAAATCTTAGGTAAAGAAAGAAACTATTTTGACAGTTCAACAACCGCATAATAGCGTCATACATTTGTTTTACAGTGTTTTTTTTTCTTTTTTAATTAAAATAACTTAAATTAACTTATTATACATACAAAAACGAAAAAACAAATTTTCTTTGCAGCAGGTGGCCAATGTAAGGTTGATCCTTACGTCATAAACCCCCTGACGCTGTAGTGGCAGCTCTGAATCAACAAGTCTTTTAATGATCTTTTAAATTTGACTTGTTTCAGCCTTCAGTGATTCTGGCAGTGAGTTGAAGAGCCTAGAACTGCTGCACACTAACTGCCTTTCATAGAAAGTAGTTTTATGAGAGGGGATTGTAATGCTGTTATTTGTTCGGAGATTGTAACAACTTTGATTAGTTTTGTGCTTTTGTACTATGTTCATGTTATTTTTAACAAAGAGAACAGACCTTTGTATGTAGATTGAAGGAAATGTCAGTATTTTGTTGTTTATAAAATATGGCTTACAAGAGGTCCTTCGCGAGAGATGAAACATCGCTCGAATAGCTTTTTTTTGGAGTTTGAACACCAGATCTGTTCTCAGATTCTCATAACCCCATATTTCGACACCATAGTTCAGATGTGGATAGACTAATCCATAATATACTGCCAATAAGGCAGAGGTATTCAAAGTTGAAGAAAGACTTTTTAGAATGAATACTCCAGAACTTAACCTTTTGCATACTGATTCGATGTGATGTCGGCACTGGTGGCGCAGTGTTGTAACCCAGCTACATGGGGACAAAGTGTTTGGGAGATTGTAGGCGATAGGTTGTATGCTCGGTCCTCTTAACACCGGCATGGCGTCCGCTTGGTGGTTGCTATCGGCGTGGACACTACTAGAGAAGTCTGGGGTGTCCATATTGGGTGGTAATCATTGTGCGGATGTTGTGTGGGGGAGATAACTGAGTATCAGGCTTGTCAATTAGCTGAAAATCAGACCAGCACTACGTGGTTCGGATTCCACGTAAAGCTGTAGGTCCCTTAGTTGCCCTGGCTGTTGGGCTATTAATAAATTGCCCTTTCTGAGGAACAGTTGAACTCAGTTAGTAACCAGACTACACTCATCCACACTCATCCTACACTCATAAAACCATTCATATTCGCCTTAAAATACGCACAACGTTGTGTCGGCGTCTTATATGTAAGAGTAAGAATAAGAATAAGAATTAGAGAATCTCAAGTTGTTGTCAATATGAATTCCAAGAAATTTTGTTACAGAAGATGGATTGATTATTGAATTGCCAACACGACAAGAAAATGCTTGGGAGTGGTTTATGTTATTAATGTGAAACTCTATTAAATTGGTTTTGTCATCATTTACTGCAATCATGATACTGCAGTCATGATTTTGTGCAAACCACTGAAGCAAGGCACTAGATTTCTCATGTGTCTTTACTTCAAGTTGTGGCCAGCTGTTAGACGATATTGATAATGATGTATCGTCTGCGAATAAACATATGTTACTGACATATCAGATATCTGTATAGGAAGGTCATTGATAAATAAAAGGAACAGCACAGGCCCCAGCACCGACCCCTGCGGAACACCTTTAAGTACTGTGAGAAACGAAGACTCAGCCCATGCATTACATTTATTGCTGTCCACAAAAGGTATTTTTACTGTTTGGACTCTTCCTCGGAGGTAGGTGTTAACCCATGACCAAGGGTCACCTCTGACTCCCAGTCTCTCAAGTTTGTTTAACAACAAGTCATGATCCACTAGGTCAAATGCTTGTTTCAGGTCGAAGAAAAGCCCCACCACTGGTTTTCCAGCGTCAAGTGCCTTTGTAATGGAAGATACTAAGAAGTTTATGGCATCAGAGGTCGATTTACGTTTAGTGAAACCAAACTGATTTTTTTATAAGATGACGTTTTTTTCCATGAAGGATAATAGTCTGGACATAAATATTTTTTCGAATACCTTAGAAAATGTTGATATTAAAGCAATAGGTCTGTAGTTGCAACAGTCTTCCTTACTGTTTCTTTTGTGATGAAGTCTGACGGTGGAGTGTTTGAGAGCATCAGGAATTTTACCGGTTTTAAACGACAAATTGATAAGTGTTTCTAATGGTTTTGATACAAGATCATGGACTTGTCTAAGTAATGAAGAAGATATTTCATCCTGACCGGAAGAGTGTTTGGGTTTTAAGGACAAGATATTAAGTAAAAATATTATAAAGTAATATTGTTTTTATTGGAATGCAAATTTAAACGTTTACTTTAAAAAAAAGAATAACAAATGATAAAATTAATGATGTTTTTTTTAATTTTACGTTTATATTTAACAGTTTGTTTTATTTGTGTTAATTATATTTATTAACAATATTAACATAAATAGAATTGAACATTTTTTTCTTAATTGCTTGAAATGTTTTACGTTTTTAAGTCTGATTACAATTGCAAAATTTTTATAGCATATGTTTCCATTGTTGTTGTAGGAGGATGAACGTTTCTTCATTTGGCTCTTGGTAGAATTTTGATGGTTTTAAAGCAAACATATTTAATAATTCTAAAATTTTTTTAAATTAAATTAATGAAGTTATTAAATATATTTGATTTAAAATGTTTCATTACTGTTATCATCACCTTAAACTAGACAGGTTACAACCTGCACATTATTATATAGGGTTTCAGAAGCAGAGGGGAATAATTGTACCACTCCACCACCTTACACCACATGCGTAGCTAACTGCTCGGCATTTTCAAGCTGCCGTCTGTGCTCAACTTCCGCATAAGGAGGGGGAAGCATGCATACGGATTAAACATGTGTTGGATCGGCTCCTCAATTTTAATTGTTTAAACGGGTTTTTTGTGATAGTTTTGAAGTGAAGTGTTGCATGTAGTTTTTATAGGCTGTTATTGAGACTTGTGAGCAGTGACATGCGAAAATTTGTAATTTAAAGCCCAATATTTGTTATTTAAAATTGTTGAATACAAGTGAATCGTACAGGTTAGATCAGTATGCAGGAGTCGTTCAAGGTCACCAGACTGATCAGCTGTGTCAGTGACTTATGCCTGTCATCACGCTTAGCGGCAGTACATCTACAGCAGACGACACATCAGACAACAACATGAGTTCAACTACTGATTAGAAGCTTGATTTGATTTTAAAAGAAATTTCTGAAATTAAAAATCAGAACAGCAAGTTTAGTGCAGATATATCTGATATAATAGATAAAATGGAACAGTTTCAGAAAGATATTAATGAAACTGTTGACTTATGTTTTTTGAAATTGGATGACACCAACAAGGTAGTTGAAGTTAACAAAGACAATTTATTGCACCATGAGACACGCGTTGAGATATTGTCTAGCGAATTGGAGAGAGTGAAGAAGCAAGTGGCTGAGCTACAACAAACTGTTGCTGTGAGCAATCAGTATTCTCGCAGTAATTGTTTAGAAATCTACGGAGTCCCAGAGGTGAAAAATGAAGATGTCATGGAGGTTGTAAAGAGTGTTGCTAAGGTGACGAACTTTGAACTCAAGGATGGCATGGTTGACGCTGTGCATCGTTTGGCGAGAAACCAGAGATAACCTGAGGCGCACCGTGGAATCATCATTAAGTTCTGCCGACGCATTGACATGGAGTCCTTACGAAGCAAAACCAGAGTGAAGAATGGGTTCTCTGCGGCGGAATTAGGTATGAACAGTGAGAACAAGATCTTCATCAATCTGTCCTTGTCACCGTTCACCAAGTACCTGTGGGGAGAAGTTCGTGCCTTCAAGAACGAGTGTGGTTACAAGTACGCCTGGATCACCAGTGCAGGGAAGGTGTTTCTGCGAAAAACCGATGGATCTCGTCCCATTCTCATCTGCGGGAAATCTGACTTGGACAAGCTCAAATGATTGCCTTCAATATGAAGTCTCATGTGAGTTTATTCTTTGTATTGCTATACATTGTAGATATATTTATTTTTTATTATATTATTTATTCATTGTGTGTTGCACGTACCTTAGGTAGAGGCTTATTTAATGTTAATTTATTTATAATATATAATTCTGTTAAATTGGTTAAATATTCTATTTTTGTTAATTCTATTTACATATTTATTATATTATTTATTCATTGTGTGTTGCACGTACCTTTTGAGAGAGATTTATTTAGTTTTAATTTATTTATAGTATATACTTCTATTAAATTTGTTATATATTCTATTTCTATTAATTCTCTTTATATGTTTATTATTTTATTTATTCAATGAAGTTGATTAACATATACTATCAAAATGTACGTGGTTTGAGGTCAAAAACAAATGATTTGCGGTTAGGCTTGTTAAGTAATGATTATGACATAGTCGCATTGAGTGAAACATGGTTAAACTCTTCTATTCATAATTCTGAAATATTCAGTAGGGAATACTTTGTTTTCAGAAGAGATAGAGATCCAAATTTAACTGGAATGGAAAGAAGGGGGAGGGATTGTAGTTGGTGTTAAAACTAGTTTTGTAGCCAAAAGATTGTTTGAGTTAGAAACTGAAAGTGAAAATATCTGGATAAAAATCAAGCTAACCAACACTTATTCTGTACTATTAGCACTAGTATATTTTGCCCCTAATTCTAATCTTGAAACGTACAAAAACTTTTTTGATAAGCTGGATCTTTATAGGTTAAGAAGTGAGCGTTTAATTTTACTTGGTGATTTTAACTTGCCAATAAGTGGGATTCAGTGTGATTTATCTAAAGAGAACAGAATTTGTAAGCAGTTGTTATTTTTTATGAGAATGTATTCATTAAAATCATTAAATAATATATTGAACTTTCAAGGCCGCTCGTTAGATTTATTATTATCTGATATAGATCAATTACAAGTAACTCAGGAACAAGATCCATTAGTAAACATTGACAATTATCATCCTGCATTAAATGCTTCTTTCAATGTTAATGTGAATAATGTTACTTTGGAGAAAAATAGTAATGAAGCTAATTATAATTTCTCCAAAGCAGATTTTACTTCTTTGTATGAAATTTTAAGAAACACAGATTGGAGTTATTTGTATATAGAGGAAAATATCGATGAGGCTGTTAAACTATCTTATGACAAATTATATTCAGTTCTAAATTTGTGTGTACCAAAAAAGAAAAGTGCCAGCTTCAAATACCCAAGTTGGTACTCTGGTGAATTGAAACAATTGATAAAGAGGAAGATAAGAATCAGGAAACAGTTTAAAACCTATAATATGCCTCACTTATTGGTTGAATTTAGACATTTAAGGAAGGAAGTTAAACAGTTAATTAGGTCTGACTACAGTGTTTAAATACTGTTGAAATAGAGTTAAATAAAAATCCTAAGTCATTTTGGTCAGTTATTAAAGATTTAAAGGGTACTAACATGAGACCAGCAACTATGATATATAATGGCAAAGAGGTAGAGGGAGGAGCAGCAACAGCTGAAGCATTCTCAACATATTTCAACTCTGTTTATAGTTCCTGTCCTCTCAACTCTTATCAACTTTGGCACAAAGCCACGGCCTCACCTGTTATGAGCAATGTAGAAACATTGTCTTTCAATCAGATAATAAGACAGGAAGTTCTTATCAGTCTTAACAAACTTAAACCTAAAAGGACCCTAGGTCCTGATAGGATACCTCCATATATATTCAAAGCATGTGCCGAAATTTTAGTTGATCCTTTACACTATTTATTTAATCTGTCATTAAAAAGTAATTGTTTTCCTAGTTTGTGTAAGCTAACTAAGATTGTTCCTGTACCTAAAAAAGGTTCAAGTAATGAAGTTTTGAATCACAGACCAGTCGCTATCTTATCTTCTTCTGCTAAAACCTTTGAATCAATTATTTACAATAAACTTTTTTCTCATATAGAAAAATACATCAGTAACTACCAACATGGTTTTTTCCCCAGAAGATCCATCAACTCAAACTTATTGTGTTTTTCTCAGTTTTGCTGTTCTAAAATTGACAATAATCAGCAAGTCGATGTCTTATACACAGACTTTGAAAAAGCCTTCGATAAGGTAGATCATTTAACTCTATTATCAAAATTAAATTATTATGGTTTAACACCATCACTTGTAAAATTTTTTTGCTCGTATTTGAAAGAAAGAAAACAATATGTCTGTTGTGATGAATACTTATCTAAGGAGCTTGTTGTCGGATCAGGTGTTCCTCAAGGCTCTAATTTGGGTCGTCTGCTTTTTATTATTTTTATTAATGACATACAAAATTGTGTAAAAAATAGTCAAATATTACTTTACGCTGATGATTTAAAACTCTTTAAATCCGTCGATAGTGTGCAAGACTGTTATGAGTTACAACAAGACATAGATTCGTTGATCATTTGGAGCAAAAAACATTTGAAATTCAACATTTAATTCCAAGTGCACAGTGGTTTCCTATACCAGGAGGACACCTAAGTTTCAAATAATGTTTGATTATAAAACGGAGGACAAAATCTTGAATAGGAAACTACCTATAAAAGATATAGGAATAATATTTGATTCAAAGTTTACATTTAACGATCATGTTCTTGCAGTATGTAAGGCTTCATATTCATTATTAGGATTTATTAAAAGGTCAAGTATATATTTCAAAAATCCCAAATCTTTAAAATTGTTATTTTTCTCTCTAGTTCGATCTAAACTTGAGTATGGGGCATTGATTTGGTATCCACACATTAACTATCTTTCAGACATGATCGAAAACATTCAAAAAAGGTTTTTAAAATTCCTATTTTATAAAGCTTTTGGGTATTATACAAATTTAATTCCTTATTCTGAGTTACTGGAGATTTTTGAACTTTCTAGTGTGATTAAAAGAAGCAAATTAAATGCATTACTTTTTCTTTATAAATTATTGGATGGGAGCGTAGACAACGATGACTTAGTGTCAAAAATAAACTTTACTGTTCCTCGCCTTACTACTCTAACTCTTTATTCCCATGGCCATCGATGCCCAAGAAGGGATTTGGCCTCACCAACAAGCTCTCTCCATCTTTCTCTGTTTTCTGCCTCCTCCATTGTGGTTCCAAGTGCTGCGGTGTCTGTCTTAACCCCATCCCACCATCTTCTTTTTGGTCTACCTAGACTGTTCCTCGCCTTGGCTCACGCAATACAGATTTATTTTTTATACCTTTCAGTAGAATCAACAGGCTTTTACTCACCTTTAAATAATATGTGTCGACTTTATAATTTACATTGCCGGGAAGTTGACATTTTTTATGATTCCTTTGGTAGGCCTATATTTAGATCTAAATTGAATAGCAAAGTAAATAAATTTTAAACACCTATGTCAATTGTTTCAGTTTACTGGTTGCATTGTTACTTTTCTATCTACTGTTCTTTGACTGCTATTTGTTGGTTGTCTGATAATTTATTTAATTATGAATTATATTTAAATTATTTATAAATCAGTTTAAATTCTATCTAATATATATTTAATTTATATAAATTATTATTTACTATATACATATAAGCTTTCTGTTATATTGTGTGCTGAATGCTGTATTTGTTCATATGCATGATTTTATTGTTATATAGAATTAGTGCTTTTATGTAATTGGCTGTAAGCTGTATAAAAGCATTCAATAAAGAGTTTTGAATTTGAATAAGTGTGTTTGTTTTCAATCTTGTCACAATTTCGTAAACAGAAACATTTCTCGTATTCTGTTACAATGGATAAGTTTTTGAAACCTAGTAAATTTGAAACAAATCCAGATTCACCTACAGCTAAAAAGAAGTTCATTCACTTGCTCTCAATTTTTGAAAGTTCCCTAGGTAGTTCAAGGAAGACTACAGATACCGAAAACTGAGAATTCTTGCAAACTTTGTTTCATTCGTGTTTATGAATATATCAGTGACTGAAAAACTTACTAAAATACTCTAGGTAACTTACAACCAACATTCACAAACAGGAAAAGTGATATATTTGCTCAACACCTACTCACCCTACACGATCAGGAGAAAGTGTGGAGACGATGTCCAAACATTGAAAGTAATGAGTAAGGATTGTAAGTTTTCTGAAGTCACTACCAATCAGCATAGTGATGAATGCTTACAAGATGTATTTATTACCGGATTATGTTCATCTCATATTCACCAGCGTTTACTTGTAAAAACTAAGCTCACTCTGGAGGAAGCATTTCAATGTGCAGTAGCTCTGGAATCAGCGCAGAAACAGGTGAAACATTACTCTCAAAACCAATACTCCTCTGCTAGTACAAACCAAGTTGCGTCTATGCCTGAGACTCACAAAATGTTTATATGTTCATGTAAGACAGATGATGTTTGTGCTGCAGCTCGAATGACAAGAACAAATATTTTTGTGGAAGCATAAGACTATTGTTATTACATAATAGTTCCTATTGTCCTGCCAAGGATCAATTATGCAATAACTGTAAAATTAAGAGCATTATGTTTGTGCCTGTAGAAACCCTAAGAAAAAAATCTGTCTTCAGCTACTATTGGCTCTTAAAGCGAAGGATTTTTACGACGAGCAAGTCGGGTTGTTACCCCTACTAGAATCAACAATACATCCTGTCATTGTCTATTGGATACTGGAAGTTCATGAAGTTTTATTAGTCTCTATTTTTACAAAAAATGATTCTATCAAAGTAGTACCAAACTAAGGGTGAGTATCGATTGTATATACAGTACAGTCTAAAACTGAGGGATATGTTAGAGTGAAGTTTGAAATTGCTTCCAATAAAGTATAATAGATGTAAACTGTTTTAAAGAACTTTGTTCAGATTTTTTTGTTGGTCATCATATTATAAAAGACCATTCCAACAAACTAACTGAATTTGAAGGAAATAAATCTCCTTTGAGTATTTTGCTAAAGTTAAACCAACAACTTTAGTCATTTGTTTTTAGACTGTCAGCCTATTGATACAAAATCTCGTCAGTATTGTTGACAAGAAGTATCGGTACTCAGTGTAATTGATCTTTTATAATTGGAAGGAATAGTTGAACTCAGTATATCACCATGAACTGGTGTTCTTAAGTCGTCAAATCTCGTAGTACAATCCTGGGAGGACGTCCTACAGGAATCTCTACACGATGTCCTATCACTCCTGTGCACCTTTATCAACGGTACACCACATGAAATGTTTTTTATTCATTCTATTCTAGGCGAACTGTAATAAATGGAACAACTTTGCCATCTTTGTTGACTATGGACCTCTTCCTCATTGCTAAAGATACATGATGAACAGCAAATATGAAAATCTTATGTGGAGGAAGTTTAAAAGCCGATAAAACCAACCCTCAGGATGCTCTTAAAAAGATGGCCGTGAGTCAACCATTTCTCTCAGGCAGCTTGCTGTTATAGATTTTTTTTTTCAACTGGCCATAACGGACAACTAGATGCGTCATCCAGAGAAATAGTTTCTTATCCAATAAAGAATAACCCGAAAATCCTATAAATCAGACTGAACCTTCGAACTTGAATCTAAGCTGAAACTGGTAATTCCAGGATTTTAGAATAAGAGTCATTTCTCGAAATCCATTTCTCAATTTCCATATATGTTCAAATTTCTTACTGTGGTTAATAAACTGTCTTTATATCTTTTCTTGGGACAACATATTCCTTCCAAAAGGTCACTATATAATACACATTTTGGTAAACTTGTATCATAGACCTTCTATTATACCTATAATAGGTATAATAGAAGGTCTATGCTTGTATCATTCATTCGGAGAACATGTCCTGGCCATCTTAATTGACTTTAGTTATTTGGGTTTCTATATTTATGCAATTTGCGATTCTTAGAAATTCTTCGTTGGATTTATAGTCGTACCTTTTTACATACTGTGTTGTAATTCAGAGTCCAAATTACCAATTTTCGATATATAACTTCTCAAGTAATTAAAAATGACCGACTTGTTAAATTTAATCTTAATCATGCCAAATTTGATTGTTGTAAATTGTTGTTAAAGGGTATAAATTATAGAAATAAAAATAGGTCCATGGTTCGGCTTAATTATTTATCTACATTAGTGTTATTTTTACTTTACTCTATGATCATAGACTTGGACTCTATGGATTCATTTGAATTTGAACTGACTTGAATCCTAACTGTCAAACTGAAACAACTATTTCTAGTTAGATGGCAATAAGTTTAAGTTGTGACAAGGCAGTCTTATTTTCAGGATTATTCAAGAAGGTTTACAAATTATTGAGTTGTTTTAAAGTGTAGAAAATCTAAATCCTCCTGGGTTTCCCTGAGATTATGTGAGTAATATTTCATTCTTGATACAGTTTCTTACTCTAGAGTTTTCGTGATTTACTTTTACTACGTCCAAATTTTGGCGCGATGTATGTATAAATCAGTCCAACATTTATTGTCTAGGTTATACTTGTAACTGTTTGTTAAGATTTTGAAATGTGCTAAGAATGTTTCAATGTACAGTTGCTGTTGTGTTTTAGTATCGTTTATTAAGTTATGCTTTACACTAGGTCTATAATTGTCTGATCCAGTTAGGCCTATGTATTATTTTTTTAAATTGTTATTGAGTTATTCTGTTATCAGTTTGAGGGTTGTAAAAGGTTAACTTATGACTCAATTTGGAAGTGATTCAAGTGGAGAACATAGTGCTATTGATGTGAAATCATTTTATGGAAATAAGGTTAAAATTTCATTTAATGATACTTCTTTTAAAGGTGACATCACTAAAAAGACCAAACTACCCTATAGACTCAATAATTTATTGGGTCCAACTCAAATATGGAAGGTTTTCCATAAGCAGAATGATGCTTTGGAATATGCCAAATCAAAGAGGAGTGGTTTAATGACATTTGCATTTCAACAATGGGATGGCACACGTGCTTTTCTTGTTGCTCACCCTAAAATATTTTGGCATTATGATGTCCAAAAAGACCCTGCCCAGAGATGCACCTACGAAATTATTCCAGAATCTTGTGCTTGTAAGCTCTATTTTGATTTGGAATTTGAAGTAGAGTTTAACCAAGCGAAGAAAGGCAGTATTATTGTTGATACCTTTATATCAGTTGTACTTCATTTTATAAATGTGTTATTAAATGTTAATGTATCCAGAAACGACATTTTACATCTCGATTCATCGACAGATGTTAAATTTAGTAGACATCTAATATTCGTATTGAGTTCTCTTGTATTTTGTGATAATAAAAGTGTTGGTGAATTTGTTTGCTTTATCTGTCAAAAAATTCAGCTATATTTATCATCTATATGTAATACTCCAGGCAATGGTGATGATGCCAATAATTACTGTAAATGCTGCCGGCTTCCTGGACCAATAAATTCAGGCTGTATAAAAGACATCGGATTGTCTAACGAAAATTTAAAGCACTTAATTGTGCTTAACAGAAAAGGAAAAGAACAGCTAATTTGTGACTGTGGTGTTTACAGTAGAAATAGGCATTTTAGATTGTTTCAGAATACAAAGTGGAGGAAGAATGCACCCTTATTATTGAGTGATGATAATACTTACACTCCATCATTTAAACCACAGGAAAAAGTTACAGATGTTTTATTTGCTGAGGCAGTGTTTTTGGATTCTTTGATTTCGAATATTGAATTTCATCAGAGAAATGTGTCTGATATAAAAGTAATTTACTTTAAAAACTATTTACTGCAAGCTGAAACATCATGTGCTACCGATGTTACTAATTTAACTGATTTAAGTTCATATAAATTAAATGAAATATCACCCTATCCTGAAATTGATAAGTTTATAAATTCTCTCGTTGTACCTGGCCATGTAAGAAGAAGTGTGTACTTCAGTTCATCTAGTGTAATTGTTTATGATATATTTGGTTATCGATACTGTCAAAATATTGGAAGACAACATCGAAGTAATAATGTTAAATATATTGTCAATTTGAATGATTTTACATACTATCAGAAGTGTTACGATCCAGATTGTTCTGAGTTTCGTTCAGTTCCAGTAATATTGCCTTTAGAAGTAAAACTAAAATTAGAAGAGAACAGTGTTGAGACAGTTGAATGTGGTAACATATCTGATTCAGAATTAGTGGAAGTAGTTAATGTCATTGAGGATTTATTGAATAATGAAACTAATAGTTAGCTAAAGGTAACTTTTTTCATGTTTATTTTTGAATATATTATTACTCACTTATTATATTTCTTTGCACTGTTTACTAAATTGTACCACTTTGTCTATTTCTTGTATTATTGTTTTTGTCTGTCATCAAATTTATGTATATAATGGCATTGCCGTTGAAATAAATAAATAAACTCCAATGGAAAAAAAAATATAACCTAAGTAGTAAAGACGGCAGTACTAATAACCGACAATATACTAACAATAATATCTAGACAATAATATTTAGACAATAATATTTAATATCACAAGTATATCAATTTAGGGTCACTAAACTACGTAAATCCTGAAGGTGAGGAGGGGGGCTTTGGCAGCGTTATGCACCATTACGGGGAGGGTAGAGTGTTCTAAGCAGTGTTACATAACTATTAAATCTCCAGAATTTTACTAAATTCATCCTCAAAGTTTGATAGTTTTTCCCAAAAATACAAGAATTTTAAAAAAGATATTTAAGTTAGACCCATGAGAAAACATACAGAATAAAGTCTAAACAATCACTTGATCATAAATCAAAATATGACTGACAGTGAATGAACAAATTTTAAGGGGGGTTTGTTGACAGTGTTGCATATTTTTTTAGGGGGTTTAGTATTATAAGTTTGTTACAAGGGGGGTGTCTGAAAAGCCGATTTTAGCGTTACATAATTTATTCTTAGAAGAAATACTAACAATAATAAGGTAAACATTAAATAAGAATAAACATTATGAAGAACGTACACACAGATAATATTAGAATCTATATTTTCTGGTGACAACCATGTCACTGGAAAGTCACCGGCCGCTTTTTTTTTTAACTGAAACTGAGCGAAGCTCGGTCTCACAGTACTTTTAGGTAATGTATGTCTTAAAAAAACCAAAGTTAGCCATTGAAAATTGAAAATTGTAATAAAATAGTTTAAAATAGGAAACTTCTTATAACTTTGTTTTTCTGTATTAATAATGCCATAGTTAATTACTAAATTGTCTAGCTTAAACTAAATTAAAGAAAAAAACAGATAGCCTAGCATAATTTTATCACTAGATATATTTTACGAAGACACTACCTGATCTGAGTCAATGATTCTGTACTGTTATCAAAAATCATATAATAAAGACAATTAAAATTATTATTAAACTTTTTTTGATTTTT
>JAQJVL010007509.1:0-23723 GCA_035578905.1 Stictocephala bisonia
ACAGTCCTCTTAATACCGACATTGCCTCTGCACAATGTTGCCATCAACATGGACACTAATAGAGAAGACTGGGGTTGGGGTTTCTATGTTAGGTGGTAGTCATGATCCAAGTATTGTGTTGGAAACAGTACTGAGAATCTAGTGTATTAGCTGAATATTAGACCAATACTGTGTGGTTCGCATTCTCTGTAAAGCTGCAGTTCTCTTAGTTGCTCTGGCTATTGGGCTATTAATGAATGGTTCTTTCTGAGCTTTTGAACTCAGTTAGTAAATATACAACTCAGGTCATCCATACTCATCCTACACTCAAGTAATTATTCATATTTACCTTAAAAGACGCACAAAGTTGTAAAGGCATCTCAACTCTGAAAAGACAAAAGGAGCTCCTGGAATCTGCCAGCATCCCTAGTTCACTGAACTTGCTTATGAATATGAAGGGGCTAAGGGCACAATTAACGTTTGTAGCTTGTTTATTTTATGTTTAATTTTATTTAAATTAAATTAAAAATAAAATTAAAAATGATTATATGATATGATTCTATGATTTGATATTATATGATTATTATGATTATATGATAATTATTATATGATAATTATATGATACTAGCACAGTACCCATCCTAAGTACGGAGTTTACTTGATTTATAACAATATAAATCAAACTTATTGTGTTCATTAATACAAAACATGATGAAATAAGTTAACTCTGGGTTAGGTATGGTATGTACCCAATAGCATCTGTATAATGCAAAAGTACGTTGTGGTTAGGTTTGGTACAATATTTACTTCAGAACACGGTATCTAGTACGCACATCTCCCATGACGTTACATGGGCGAGATGGCAAAAATACTGTTCTAATTCCTGTAATTACAATTCCAGCTAATTAGTGGTAGATAACTTGGTTACTATTTAGCTGAATGCTTCTGTAATTTTTAGATTAAGTTAACAGTATTTAATAGAATAAACAAGTCAGCTGATTTCACCCATGTTAGATTACATGTCTTACTGCATAGCCTCGTCGTGATGACTACTGTCATTAATAGTTACCATGTAAACTATTATAAACAATTATCAAATTGATATTGGCATAGGCCTTGCATCGATACTTCTTATAGCTCCTGGGACGGTGCCCTTATGGAATTTCAAAAGATAAGCACATCTGGTAACCAGAGACCCTAAGAATGTCCATTGCAAAAAGAGGGTCCAGTAGTTTTTGCGTGATTGAGTAACACATACACAGAGAGACATCATTAGATTTTTATATAATAGTAAGATTAACAACTCAAATAACTCAAGAATAATTACCTTTCTATGACGATTAGTTCAGTTTGGAGAGAATAAATTCTTCTACAAGCAGTATCTTAATCATCACAAATGTCGACAATGCTTCTCGCTGTTTCGACTACTACTCTGCTGATTAACTCCAATAGTCAGCACTAGTGGTGCAGTGCTGTAATCAAGCTACTTGGGGACAAAATGATTTTAACTAATGGAGATGTAATTAGATATCAGTCATGTGATTGTGGGGAGTCTATCCAAACATAGATCACATAAATAATAGTGACATGGCATTCACTCAATGGTTGCTATCGCGTGGACACCACTAGTTAAGTCTGAGGTGTCCATGTTTTGTGGTCATCAGTGTTCAAATGTTGTGTAGGGAGAGAACTGAGTAATAGGCTTGTCAATTAGCTGATAATCAGACCAATACAGCATGTTCATATTTCATGTAAAGCTGTAGGTCCCTTAGTTGCTCTAGCTATTGGGCTATTAATAAGTGGCCCTTTCTTAGGGTCAGTCGAACTCACTTAGTAACCAGATGCTCAGGTCATCCACATTCATGTAATCATTTATATGTGCCTTAAAATATACACAAAGTTATGTCAGCATCTTATATCTTAAAGTATTTAGTGTCGACTGCAATATAGGAATGACTCCCAACATTCTATAGTAATAATAAGCATTATTATTAATTATCTTTCAATGTATCAAACTTTATTTGAGTTATCAACTCCACAGAAAATAATTTGGAATTTGCAAGCAACTAACAAAGCTTAACCTTTTTTATAGTTTTCGTGTTGATATAGGTTAAGCTAAAACTTGGTCAATAGGGACTCCCAACAAACATGACTATTGTATTTTTCAAGAATAAAATTGATTGAATAAACATGAATGTCTAATTAGAAAAAATTGGAAACTGTGACTTAAAATGCCATTCAGATTTTGTCATCCTGTTAGTACTTTGTTTTCTTATCAGTGACCCTTCCTTAACACTATATGCCTGGTTAAATCACCTGTCAGCAATGTTCCATTATTACTGTATCACATCTTCCATTCAGGTAATAATTATATCTATTGATTTGAGGTTATAGTCCGTTTTGTACATAAGGATTTATTTAATTTCAAATACGTTTATTAGTTTACAATATGATGATTAATATAATGTAGATATGGTTAAAAATGTAATATGATTTCTGTTTAAAGATTTATCTATGAAATTAAACCAGTTTTATTTTATTTGTCATAAAGCCAAGATCTTAGAGATCTAGCTTTAAATAACATTGTAAATTAAAATACAATAGACATAACAGTAAGTCAAACATTTCTTCTTTAATTATTTTATTTTAATTACGGTAAAAGTAGAACTGGTGTAATTTTTTCCTGTGGTGTCGGGGCCCTTATTAGCCGCTTTGCAAAGGTCCTTTAACCCTAGAACTGGCATGCATTTAACTCTTAGCTGGCAGGTGTTTTCAGACCCTTATGCAGCACTTATTTAAAAAATTTTAACAATTGATTACTTAGCAACAGTTATAATGTATTATATATCAAATTGTTAGAAATAACATGCTCTACAATATAATAACAATTATGAATGGACTTATCCCTAAAACTGGCAATTTCCCAGCATCCAAACACAAAAAAACACTTTTTCAAAAAAAAAAAAAAATTTTTTTGAGCACACACTGTCGGAAAACAAATAACTATTTCAAAAAAGTTTAAATGCAAAAAGTGTTCAAAATTTTACAGAAAAAAATAAAATATACACTGTTAATACTTTATCACAACACACAAATTCAGAAAAAATTTACAACAAACTATGTACAGTGGTGGCGATGGGCTGAAAACTAGTCCAAGTCATCAGAGTTATGGGCTCTCTTTCTTCCAGCCCTGATTGGCCTCCACTATCCACTCCACTACACTGAAAGAATAGGTTTACTATCCCTAGGAGGACAGTTCCTGATACCTGGGTTCCTTGGAATGAATTCAGATGTAAGGTCTATTTCTGGCTCAGGTGGATGGCCTAGGATTAGGGTCATCGGCATCACTATCTTCACTAGAAGATAAATCATGAGGATCTGGGACATAATCATCCCCACTTCCATCAGAGAAATCTTCTAAATCAACTTGGTCAGGGAAATCTTCGATTGACAAGTCACTTTCTACATCCGACAAATCAGTTTCAAATAAAATTTCACGAATTTCACTGGAAGGTAAATCAGTAAAAATGACGCGGCATTTATACATAACAAAATACATCAAATGAAAGCTTAGAATCTCACGTGTATAATGATATATTATTTAACCTTCCACTCACTATTTTAGTATTGATAATGAAGTAAAACGTGAGGGGTGTCTAATGCGTCGTGAATTACGAATTTGCCAGTTCAGCGGCAGATTAATGAGTCGTCAAATACGACTTTGCCAGTTCAAGGGTTAAAAATAAACAAATACTATTCAAATGAAACAATTTAACTATCATTGTTTTCACTAAAACTTGTATAATATTTATGCTGAGAAAGTAAAAATCAGATGTAAAAATTTTTCCAGTTTAGAAAGTGAGCCAGGATGAAAACTCCTGGTAATAATAAAGTGAAAAAAAAAAACAAAGAAATACAAAAGTTTCCATATAATGTTACTGTTTGGAAAAAATGATGTTGTAAACATCGAATTTCAACAATTGCCATCTTACAAACAACTTTTGAACATCGGAAATTTATGTTTGCCAGTTCTAAGGCTAAAACAGAGTGTGATTGAACATTTTGTTCATCTAAAGATGGAGGAACATTTAATATCCTGAAAATAAATGAAACAGCAAAAAGTATTTTACTACACACCACTGATAATGAAATTTGTAAAATCACTCTAGGAATTACTTCAGTTTGAATAATTTATTTGGTTTACTTTTAGTACATTAGAACAGCCTTTATTTTTGTAGTTGATTTGTAAATAAATACCAAAAAGATTACAATTTTTGTGTTCTTCAAATGTTTGTTGATTCTAGGTTAACAAACGTCTAGTTTTTCGGGTTTTTGAAGAGAACCTGGATAGTGCTTTTGGGTTTGCGTCGGCCAATGTTTCTATCTTGACATCGGGACTGCCATGCTTGTCCTCTTGGCTCAGTATTAATGATCTGGCGGGGGCCTGCAAAGGACAGATCAAGGTAACTAGTTGTATTATTGAGTTTATAAATAATTTCGTTATTTTGTATTATTGACATTTGAAAAGCTTAGTATAAAGTTTATCTTTGTAAATCACCTATATGTATTAATATTATTTGTTTAAGTCTAATGTAAATTTTTATCTAAAATTTTGCAGATGAATGAAATAATATGGATATAACACGTTGAATAATAAAATCTATGTACATTTTCAGATTGTTGTCACTCCACTAGAAGACGTTTCAAAGTATCAGGAATGTTCCATTTTTGACAACGAAGAAGACGAATTTGAAGAGTTCCATAAGGATAAATCGGAACACAACTCAGCTTCTGAGCTTGGACAAGGAGAAGTGGCGTCTTTTGTAGCAAGTCAAACTGAAGTATTTGTCATCAAAAGTGAAAGTGAAGCATCTAATAAACTTGATAAAGAGGTGGAACAACTGATGCTACCCTCAGAAAAAACGAGTGCAGAAAATGGATTTGAAAGGTAAGTGTTACATCAGTTATTTTAAGATAATATATATTTGTAACTGAAAAAATCATTTTGTATAATAATTAGCTGTAATAATGAATGAACCGTAATCAAACCAGAAGTCCTTTATGCAGTGGAGATATTGGTAATCAACAGAAAACAGTCAATGGCAAATATCAGGAAAGCAAACCATATAATTATAATGAAGATACTTAGCCCACTGAAAACTAAACACGGCTATAAACTTCAACATAATAAGTCAAGACAAAAGTTTTGTAAGATTGAAGTAGATTAGAAAACATAGACAAATTATGCAGATACATAAGCAGACTGACCAAACTGGTATTAAACACAACAATTATTTAGTAATTATGGATTGGACTTCTGAAATAATAAAAGATTTGGCAAGCGACAGACAAACACTTATAAAGCATTACACAGGAACATTTTAAGAAAAAATGACAGACACGAAGGAAGTTCAGTCGAAAAATGAAGCTAAAAGGATCGGAACAAGTTGGTCATTGGAAAGAAAGAAACAACATTAAGAGAGATTGAAAACTGTCTGCGCTCTTTGCAAAAAGAAACCATAAGAGCACAAAGATGTTGGGTCTATACGTGTATAATAATAACAATTAATTAGCAATTGGGCCTACGTAGACCACATGTACTGGACTGCGTTTTTTCGCACATGGATATATTGTCTTCCAACTCTTTTAGTTGCATCGTTCATTACCATATTCTATTACCAAGATTCATTTGAAGTGGTAGATTGCCTCATGAAGCCAGGTCAATGCCAGGGAGTATTTAATCAAGGTTTGACGTAAGATCAAGGTTTTAACATTATTTTATATTTTCATTGTCCAGGTAAAATAATCTATACGTATAGTATTCAAAAAGAAAATGTATTTAATTTATTTTAATCTTTTAAGTTTTGCTATTTTCAAAGAAAATTAGAGATTTGTTACATAAATGAAAATGGCTCAAACGTTACCAAAAGATGTGCTTCTTATTTGCACGTGCAGTCGTGATTAGGTATTCAAATTATAGTTAAAAAATATTAAATTACTCAAAGCAAACAAAGAAAGCTGCATTGAGAACCAATTGAAAAATCAACTTTTTTTAATTCTACCTTAAGAAATTAGACTCTTATGATAACCAAGAAAGAAATATATGTTAAAAATAAGAAATCTAAACTTATCAACAATAATGAGAATAGATAATAAATCGACAGAAACAATAAAAACTGGTCAAATGTTTGTCAGAAAAAAGGCCAAGGCTGGTCAATCACTAACTTCGCCTTTGAAACTGTATTCCAGTGGCATTCTCCACCTCTTATTTATTTTTAGATGTCAAGGCAGGTTTTAAGTGATGCCTGTGTTTAAAATTCGTGTGATTATGTGTTTCTTTTATTTATGTTACTACTACTCTGGTGTTAGTGAACTTGTCTTCTAAGGTAAGTTTGCTGATGTCCTATCTCTCCAATATACTAATTCCTGGCCTAGTGCCCTTTAACCTAACCTAACAATCCTATAAACAGTAACATTTACGCAATGACTTAACACCAGTATTTTGAAATAAAATAATTGTTCACTAAAGCCTCGATAGTTCGACACTTTGTTTGCTGCGGGAATGTTGAAGTATCAAAATGTCAAACTATAAGGAATGTATAGTAAAACTAAGAAAGAAAAAAAAAATATTTATAGGGAAATCGTACAGTAATTTATTCATGAGTAGTTAAAATTTTAACAGGACTACAAACAAAGTATAATAATGTATGTAATACTGAATTGGAATGAAGTTATTAAAAGTATGGGCAGTACAGAATTTACAAGGTACAGTTACTTAATGTTCAAACAATTTGTAATTTTTAATTGCTATTCATTTTGACACTGTCATTTTGTTGATCTGCACCAAGATAAACTTTGCACAGCCTGTCACAGACAATAATTTTCCCATATCACCTCGCCGTGGTCAAAGTATAAGGACTGTTGAAGTATCGAGTGTCAAACTCTCAAAATTCTACTATACTGTGCATATTAAGTTAGGAAGTCAACAACTTGAGGGAAAATTATTATTCTAAAAACAAAAATGACATGGTGAAGGAAAAAATATTAAGGATTGTGATATGTCAAAAAATGTCCTCAATGGTTCATTTATCAAGTCAACAGCAAGTCGAACCAGTAATCCAATTTGGTTGAAATTTAGACTGTAAATGAATATGAGTTAGTTGAGTGAAAATTATTTCTGGCTTTAAAAATAAAGTCAACTTTTTTGTTAAAGTCATTAGTTGAGGTCCAAATAATAAATTAAATAAAAAAATTATGTACAATTTATAAACTGAAGTTCGTGACAGCAAATTTGATGAACAAAGGAAAATAACAATAGAATGTCAGTGTATATTTTTCAATATTTTCATACAAAATATATTGTACTCAGAGAAGCATTTAATCATAAAAACATCCTTGTACAAAAAACTTGCTTTTTGCACGATAATTGTTGTTGTTACAAACCCATCAAAAAATGTAAAATGTATCCTATTTATTAAATTACTAATAATTAAATATGATTTTGTTTTTACAGCGAGGATCTGTTTTCAGCGGATGATGTCATCAATGATTATAAAAACACATTAGAGAACAACTTCAGGAACGAAATGGCTGGGCTTGAGAACTTAATCAAATTCTTTAGAGTTGGCTCAGTGAGTAATGAATTATCATTTTTAAGATCGACCGAAAACAAGGAAAATCTCTCATCCAACCCCAGCTCTTATCAGCCCAACCCAGATCTCAAGGTGACACCTTCTCCATTGATCAACCAAAGTATCTCAGTTGGTAATGAGTTATCTGGCCAGAGTGAACTACGGGATAAAGTTTTAATAGATACCTCCACCGAGACCAAAGACAAACCTGTTCCAAACCATAGTCAGAGTAATGGTGAAGATATTATTACAAAACTGTTGCAGCAGATATCGATGTTCCAGTTACCGGCGGTAAAAATATCTGATAGTACTAGTCAGACAGTACATCCAGAGACTAAAGAAACGTTTACAGAAACAACCGGTGAAAATCACGATCAAGTCATAGCAGCTGTAGATGTCACTGTACACATGATAGATGCCAGCACACAGACTGACGATGTTAGTGAAAACCAATCTTCACAGTTAGATAGTTCTCCTCGTGTCTGTGGAGAAATAGGTTCAGTCTTGTTGCAACACTTCCTTACGTGTAAACCATCTGCGATCAAAGTGAGTGACAGCTCCAGTCAGACTGAATGTGAGACGACAAATAGTTCAGGAGTGTTCATGAGCTCGTGCATGTCCACTGGCATCCTTCGAGACTATCTACCTAACAGAGAGGATCTTCCACCAAATGTTGCTGCATCCTGGATGTATTCAGATGTAGCTCAAACAAACTGTGAACGTTTGATTAAAATCGATAATAATATTAAAGATCTGGAACGGTTTTTAAAAGAAAACCTCATTTCAACGGATAGGAATGATTTACCTCCATTGGATTCAATGGAGGGGTCATCATTGGGTTCATTGAATGGCGTCATAGACTCAGTTCAAGCCAGTTTCAAACAAGAAAGCAGATCTTCAAGTGATGTAGAATCATTAGGAAGTGATTCTCAGCTACGAGTAGTACCCAGGGAAACACCTGACGGAGGCAACATGTCAACTGTGACCGACACGAGTAACACAGGAACCATCCTCAGAAGGCAGGGTACTTTTGTTATTGAGAAACCAAACACTTGCACCAAGGAAATATTAATTAATAAGGTAAAATAAATAATTAAATGCCTTTAGGGTGTAAATAACTTGGAATTAATTATGAACAAGATTTTTTAATGAAATATCTTGTGATTTTCAATATTTTACTGTTATGGTTATGGAATTGTAAAGTATTTGTTGTTTAGGCCTACATGTTAATTTTAAGCTACTAGGCCTAGGATTTCAGTAATAATTAAAGAAAAGAAAAGCAGCATGCCTGGTAAACATAGATAGAAATACACACATCACTAAAACAGAACTGGTTTGTAAAATATTATGGGGCCACTGACCCCTTACGCAGTCATTGGACAACTTGATACAGTTGACAGCACCTCATCCACCTATCTCAAGTTTTGCTATGTATCCAGTTGTTTAGTGACTGAGGAAGGGGCCAGTGGCCTCGAAATATTTCACTAACCACTTCTGTTTTTGATATGCGAGTGAACTCCTATCTACAGTGTTTTTTAAATAAAAATGTTCAGCCATTGGGGTAAGTTTTTAATTTATATATGCAGCTACACATGGTGAAAACGAAAATACGGCCTTAGAACTGAATGTGTTAAGTGTCTAATATGCCCAATAAGGTTGACTAAAAGATGAAACTTTCTTCCAAAATTGTTGTCATTTTCTGTTGTATATACTGGAAGGAATATTTGGTTTTAGAATAGAATATATTTTTTAATATTCCACATAATTTATTTAAAAAGCGCTTTCCCTGGTAATGCGCTAAACTGATGATGCCTTAATTGGTGAAAGCACGTATTAAATAAATTTTGTGGGACAAAAAATGTGTTCTATTATAATGATGATGATCGGAAATTAATAGTACGACCTTTTTTTTTAATTTGTCATAATTTACGTTTCAATTGGCATTTTTCAAACTTTTTGCTAAAGAGAAGTCGAGATGATGTGTGGGGCTTTTAGCTTCAGTGCCTCTGCACATTTCATTCTGCCAAAACTTAACTTCAATAATTCTAAAATTGGCTTTATATGACTTACAAAGCATACAATGGTTTCTGCTACTTTACAAGTATTTTTTTTCCTTTTTTAGGAAAGTGGAGATAATCATACAGCTTGAAGTGGAAGTTTCCTATATATTTTTTGGAATGGTTCTCCGTCCCTGTACAGTTTGCAATCATCTGTGGTGCTCTTTTGCCCTAATTTTAGCTAAGTCAATTTTACCCTTATCTTTGTGTTTATGTGTACTTTTCTATTGCATATTTGTTTTTTTAAATAAATGTTTTATTCGTAATGGACTAAGTTTTTTATTCATTTACATATTTTTATTTAAAATAATATCAATTTATTTCTTATTGTTTAAACATAAGCAGTCAGATCAGAGGGTTATATGAATGATGAAAAACCATCCTACTCTTGGTTTGTATCCAATCACGTCCCCCTCGAATTGTTTTAGTTTGGCGTTTTGAAAATGCCTTCTATAGTAGGGGTTCCCAAACTTTTTTGTACCACTCCTCCTCATGTCGTAATGCCTCCCTCTCTCTTTATTGTATGGAATGTTTGGGCATCCACAAATAACAGCAAGAATTATATTGAACAAAAATGTTTATTTCTACTTTCACGAGGAACTTGACAAAGAAGTACTGGTAAGAGAAAAAGTAGCTAGTCTGTTAGTGAGATGGATGAGCTTGCATATTCACTTGCCTCATATCATAGGTTCTTATTATTTTTAACCTGTCTCGCCCCTCCCCGCGACTTGTCTTCACAACTTCCATTTTGGAAACCTAGTTCTATGGTTACATGTAGATTTCTATACATGTAACTGAATATATATTTGTGTTCTGTTCAACTGAGTATATTCAAATATATATGTTGTGTGATAATAATATACTTGGCCTATTGAACTCTTATCTATAAAAAAAAAAAACAAAGAGTTAATCTTTGAATTGAAGACTGAATTCTCATACTATAGAACTTTTTATCAACGAAAATAATATTAAAATGAAATACTCCTGTTAATGCAATGAGTAATGTTAATTATTGAGTGCTTTAAAATTATATTTTAAGAATTACGTTTTTAAATTCTATATTGTAGCTCTAGGCTTGTTCATTTCATTTGCAAACATATGTATCATACTCAGACCTTGAATTGTAGGTCTAGAGAAAAATATACTTTCTCAAAGATTTAGGACAACAGCAGTCTGAATGTACTTATTATAACATTTAAAGCACACAACCATGTAGAAATATTGTTTTCTTTATTTATAGACAGAAATGCATGATAGAAATACCTTGGTAACATGCAAAGTAACACTCCAGAACTTGCTGTCTCCACAGGTCTTTCATGGACATGATGGGGTACGCTGCAGTTGTCCCCTCGTGTTCATGGATGTGTGAACAGTCTCTAATTTTCTACAATCACACAAGATGTATACATAGCAATGTTATTACAATTTTATACTGTACAAATTTACAGTTTTTCTACTTACTTCAGCCAAATCGGTTGCTATAAATGTTCCTGTTGATTTTTCCTAGGAACTCCTCTACACATTCATAATTTGTTCCAGTATCATCGGAGTTGTTCCTGATGCAATTTATGTAGGTGTTCCAGGTGGTTTAAAATAAGAGTTTTAGAAGTGGTACACTGAGAAAAACAAATTATATAGTGATTTTTTTTTTAGTGAAATTTGGAATAGTGAAAATTATATATTGAAAAAAAAACAATTAGGAATAGTGAATGTTCCAAATTGCTGTGCAATAACAACATCCAGCTGTGATATTTATTAGAAATGGCTGAAATATTCAAATGAGATCTATCGTAATAGGCTTATATCAAGATAATTCTGAAGTTGATATATTCTACCTGTGCTTATGATAGGTTAATAAAACATTGGATTTACAGTAGACTACTAGTTATGTAAGGCTTATGCGGTACGGGTTCAATTCCAAATATAACCACTAACAGTTTTTGCCCTGCAGCTTCCGTAGTTCGGAAGTCATGTTAAGTTAAATTAAATTAACATTTAAATTATGTCCCCAGTTTAAATGTTAGAGAGGGCTTCTTAGCCCTAACTTCGCCTGGTAAAATAAGACAATCTTTAACTTTTTACTCGTAACTATTCAGGTCAATGTGGTGGGGAACTGATCCTCTTAGTGGTAGTTCCATATACGCTAAAGTTCAATGGGTTAATGACCATTTTAAGTCAACAATTTCAAAATTATTCTTATTCTTTTTGGTTTTTTTAGAATAATTAACTTACAATAAGAACTATGTTATTCGGATTCTTCAAATAAAATGAATCCTAATGCTAAAGTGTAGGCTATGGCATTTACTATACTGCTAACGCAATATAGTATTAGGATTAGAAATATGAAAAACACAAAACAGTTACACTTCACTATTCAACTGGGGCTACTGACTCTGATTACACGCCTTCATTTGCACTATGAAGGCTACGTACAGCTACACTCTTACGTCATACATTCATACATATAGTAGTGCAAAATTGGCAGGCACTCTCGATGAGAACGTAATTTGATCCTTGAAGAAATAAGCTAACTTTTTTTAATCTTATCTGTGTACAACGGATTCCGAATGTTAGCGAGACAACTGTACTAACTTACTGGTGGTCAGGACTAGATCTATTGGCCGTTCAACTATTCTTTCTGTTTCTGGATCTAGAGAATATGTTATATTGCACAACACTTGAGATATCTAGTCAACTAATTATTCAGAACCTGTCTTGTACTGTTTATATTTGATGCCTTAGTCTTGTTTGCTCTCTTTACCATCCCACTTCTTCGAGCCGAGAATGGTAAGTTGATTTTATAGGAAACACTTTCCTTCTAGAAAAAATTAACTAAAAACAATATTGAATTTGAAGTATAATATATAGATTGCTGGATATATACTAAGCTGGATAATTTAAACTATTTATTGATTCTTTATATTTTCACAAGTTTACTCTGTTAGTGGACTTATCTTGCTAGATAAGTTTGCTGATTCCCTATCTCCATTACTATACCAAGTCCTGGCCTGGCACCGTATTTTTTTTAAGGAGAGGCTCATCTGCTTTTAAACCTTACTCTACCCACCCATTCCCCAAAGTCTTGATCTGTGCCGGAAACTTTGAGACATAATAAGAGGGAGAACCAGGACATTACAAAAAAATTACATTACATAAAAACTAACAGTCAAGGCCAAGATTCAAACTTGCGCTATGTCTAACTCAGGTACAAAGTCCTGACAGCTTATACTGCTCGGCCACTGGCTCTCTCGAGGCCTTGTAACCTAACCTTATTTTTTGTAATAGTGAATAATACCTAAACACCACATATAGTCTGATCACTCTAATGACATCAGTATTCTGTTTTTACTCTTCAATTCGCAGTCTCAGCAATTTTCCTAATAAACATTTTTCATAAGTTCAGATTCGAGCAAAATAAAATGTTTTTCTGCTGAGAATTATATCGATTCAAGTTAATAAATTTTAAATGGACCATTATATAACTGATATGTTTCTTTATCCATCCATCATTGAATGATGATTTTTAAAAAAATTGTCTTCTCCGAAAGAATTACTATTATGTATAACGACTTTAGAAGCTAGTTCTTCAGAGTGATCTTCATCTTTGTAAAGATGCTTTTCCCTTGCTCAAATTCTTCACAAACTTGAAGATGGTGAAATATACTTAAATGAACAAATAGGATCTTGGCAGGAAATAGTTCTTAATTTCAATATTGATTCCAATATAAAATATAGTGCACACTAACCATTAATCTTAACAAAGCTTGTAAAACATAGAATTTTTTATGAGCAGTAAAGAATTATTCAATCACAAATTACAGCATTACTTACACTGAATGCTTTCAATTGCCTACGAGTGTACTTGGTTGGCTTGCTCCATTCAGCATCGTAGCAAGGACGGCAAAGATACTGGGTGTTGTAGAACCAGTAGTCACCTGCAGGCTTTGCATCACACCGTGAACAAACATCCAGGTTCTCTGGAGTGCACTTAATGAATACATGAGGGCGCAGCTTGGTACGACCTCCGAAAGAATGATCAAAGGGTAACTTCCAAGAACAGGGTTTTTTTGTAACATCGTAATAAAATCTGTAAAATATTTTTTTCTTAGTGCTGTTTTACAAAACTTTGCTGCTGTACATTATGTTCAACACTGTTACTGCATCATTAACATAACAAACCTGTAAGAATAATTAACATATTTTTTTAATATTTTAAGAAAGGGATGCTTTTGAATCAAAATTTGATGCCAACAATCTATTACCGAACATATTTTATATTACTTGGTAATATCTAAATACTATTATTTCATAACTGCTTTAAGGTGAGACATACATAAGCAATAAAACCTTAGACTTTATCTTAGTCATTGTGTTGGCATTAAAACATGTTGAAAACATATAACCAATGATTTTATACACACAATTAAGGAAATAACTGTACATGCGTAAATAAATTCCCAATGTCACAATACTTCTTGTTTTGGAGAATAAATATCAAATTATTCTACTAAACTATTTTATTAATAGCAAATCTCTTTTTGCAACGTATCAAATCATATCTCTTTATTCATTATCTGCAGACATATGTACAATTGAATAGTGTCATACATTAATGTGCGTAGATACAATTAATGCCACATTGGCACCTTACACATACAATTGTTATGTGCTCTGTTTTGTCGAAATACTAACAACACATTCAGATATGTTTATATTTTCAGAAAACCCATCAAATGTAAGTTTTTGTAGTAAAGAACTGTTTAATTTAGATCTGTAAAAGGTGCATGCCTACAAATTTAATCAAATTTTTTCATTGAATTCTCGTTCAATTGTACATATGTTCGTTTCACAGATTTAAGTTAAGTTTCTACTGATTTTATGTGTCAGTTGACCTAATTCAAAATTACCTGATTATTGGGGGGAGCTTTCAAAGGACGTTAATGCATTGCTTAAGATATGACCAATAAATGACACTTTGGATAAGTGGAATGCAGTCATTTTTACAAAGTTATTTTTCATAGACTTTTCAAAGATCATGCTTAGTATGGATCCATCCATTTTTAAATTTCTACTGATTTGTAGAAAACTGTTTTTTAATAGACCATATATTTATGACATGATAGTTATGACTTGAAAGACAAAACAAATCAAATAAATAACTAAGATACAGCTATCAGCTAAAATTAAAGTATGTATTTTATGAATAAATCAGTAACTTTTTTATATTAATCTTCTTAAAACTGATTGTGAGAATTTCAGAATGTGCTTTACAATGAACAGATCTACTGAATTCACGTTTTACAAATTAAATACTGTCAAATAAAATGAAATAAAATAAGAAACGTCTTTATTTAATCAGGACTAAAAAGTCCCTTCTTCCACTTAACATGAAGTCCCTGTATAGTCCTGTACAAAATGATTGCATAGAAATTTTCTTTTTAATACATGTATTTTTATTTTATATTTTACGTTTTAAAATGTGTTAGATTCAAATTAAAAAGAAGCTTTATTCCCCAGATTGATTACACATAAATGTACAGTTTAAATCAGCAAACACAATTTTTTTTTATTTCATAGGCTTAAGCGGCCGATGTCATTACTAATAACTAAAGCTTCTGGTAACAACCGCGTGGAGGTGTATCTACAATATTTACATCACCAAACGTTTTGCTCATGCTGTGACGTGGCATGCTCAGTGGTATCTCTGAGATTGGTCATCTTGACATGGTCGTTACCGGAAGCTTTAGTAACAGCAAATTTCTTAACTTCTAAAATATACAATAAAAATATTTGTTTATTGTATATCAGAATGGAAATTAATAAACAAAAAAGGTTTAATACTATTAACATGATGAAACTTAAAATATGTGGAATTATAGTGAACACTATGATTATTAAAAATCCCATTCTAGTGGACCATAATGTGATGTTATGAGTGTTTTAATTTTAAAACATCAAGATGGATGACATTTAAACTTTCACATAAAATTATAAAGTGTTCCAATACGACCATTATTATGGACTTAATCCTTGTAATAGAAATCCATGGTTTAGGTGCTTTTCCCTAATAAAACAGCCCCCTTAAAATCATGTTGAATTATGGACACGGTGGAGACCTCCTCACCATTATTTCAAGGATAATAATGCTACAATCAATTAAAGAGGGTAAGTCCGTTAATCCTCCATCGGTCTTGTGGTGAGAAAAGATTTCTCTAAAACAGTCGTAATATTAAAAAATTTGTTAATAGTGCACGTCGAATGTTGATACTTCAGCAATACTTCAACTAATCATTTCCACATAATGTTTTCATATTTCTGGTAAACGTCACGCCATGTTTGGTGGATTCAACATTTTCTCACCACACGTCAGTTCTATTACAGTAGTTAGAAGAAGTTTTCTTCAACAACGTGACCAATGACGGGTTAAAGCAAACACCACTCTGGTAAGGATAACATACTCTGAGCAGTATGTTGACTTTTTTACATTTATTATGCTTATGTCAATAAAACAGTTAAGAATGAAAATGTTGTTTTTCAATTTTTGCATAGCACAAACATTATAATCATCAGAAAGTTAAAGAAAACATTCAGATCCACAGGTACTTGGCTGCAATACAGCTTATTTTATAGGTTATATTTTGTGAATTTTACTGGTGAAAATAACAATTACCCTTTTGGTCCCTTGGGTTTACATGACGCTTTTGAAACTATAACTGAGAAAACATGTTGTGCCTATCTAAAAATTAAGCACATATTACCGTTTGCAAAAATCATCTCAGATATGTACAAGAAGTTAACAAATCAACAAGTGCATAAACAATAATTACTTGTTGTTGTGAAGCATTCTAAATTTCTATTTGCTATAAACAATCAGAAGATTACCAATGAGATAAAGATTGAAAGTTATATCTCTACAAAAGACAATGGGAAGAAATGTACAGTGGATGAGGCATGTGAGAGGAAGTAATAGATTGCTGAGGATAACCCTGGAGAAAGAGGAAAGTAGGAGGACCAAGTTTGGAGGGATGTAGCGAGAAGAAGAATGTAGAGAAAACAATTGGAGGAAGAGGAAACATGAAGGCATAGACGAAAATGAGGCTTTGTAGGACTACCCGTGAGCATATGATGATTACTATGATGAATAATAAGCATCTAAATTTTGTAAAAGTCTAAATTAAATTTAAGAATACTAACGTATAAATTTTAAATATCGAACTCCTACAGATAGTTGAAAATAATGATTTAAGTTGTGCATGTCCCATTAGATATCCACAGTTTGGAGATTTTTATCTCCTCTTCCAAAAGCTGTTCCTGGTTAATGCTCCTGGAAACATCAATACTATCCATTATACAGATATAAGCGATGTTTCTTAGAGCAAATAATTTGTTTATCTGCTTAACACAGTGGGGTACAGATTTTTTTGGATTAATACTTAATTAAAACAAACCAGTAATTACTTAATTGTCTTGAAATTGTTATTTGAGAACCAATCACTTTTACCAAGTGACTTAATGGTTTGTCAGAAGTGATTTCTACATCGTTTGAAAGAGACTAGAGAGTCCACTTTTAAACATTTTAATTGTTCACTTGTATTTTCATAAAAATCATAAACTAATAGTCAATATGTTCATTTGTTATTGCTCTTATAAAAACTTGTAACAAAAACTTCTAAGTAACAAACTATCAATGAATAGTAGTCATTTTTAAATTTGTAGATTGGTTTTTTTTTAAGATAACATGGAATCATTTGATATACTTTTAGGTTTTGTTTGGACAGGATTGCATTTTGAGAATCCCTCTTGAGTCTTCTATTAACCCTTTTCTGAGATGGACTAAAGATAAGACCAGTAACGATCTGTACCCATTATTTATTTATTTATTTTATTTTTAGGTGTTCACCCTTTTTATGTTTATTTGTCACTGTCAGCGGACTTGAATGAGGAATTCTTTCCTGTCAAGCCAAACCTATATAACAAAGAAACTTGACCAGTTTGAAAGAACTGTTAAATTTATAGGTTAAGATTAAGTAATCATGTCATAATTTACAGTTCAAATTTAATTGAGTCATTCATTGTTACTGTTCAGTCAAATAAACAACAATAACTAAAAAATACACAGAATTAACTTTAGAGTTTGCAGAGGTGGTTGCTAAGTTGTAATTATACTCATAGGAGCATTGTTAAATGCAGAAAAGCACTGTGATTTAACAATATATCGGAAAATTGTAATTTTTACATTACGTTTTTCAAATTTTTATTTTTCATTTGTATTCATAAAAATAAACTAAAATTTAGTATTTATTATTCCATCACAAATAAATTTTTTTAGTATTAAAAAGTGGATTCACTAGTAACTTATTCTGTCTTTCAAATGTAAAAAGATAATTTTCAAACTAATTTTTAAGTCACAGTGCTGTTCTGCACTTAACGTTGCTTTTATAAGAAAATATCCAACTTCACTTGCCAGTTCACATGAGCCTGCAGACCTACTTTCAATGAGTGAAGTACCGACTGCTAGCTCGGTGAGGATTCGATCCTTGGACCTTACCCTTTGTAGTCCAAAGCCTTAGCCACTGAGCCACAGAAATATAGCGACAACCTCTGCAGACTCTTAAGTACGTTTCCGGGACTATGAGGACTAGAGCTGTACTTCTATTTAACATGCGGAAAGGAAGAAATGATTAGTTTGTAACAACTGGACTTGCCATTTCTACTAACCCAGGAGTGTCCTGCTCGCGCACCATGGATTTGCGTGGTACTGCTGAGCCAAATGGTGGCGAAGGTACTGGGGCCTTCCCCACCCTCACTTTGGTTAAGTGCAAGAAGCACTGCTTGTGGAACAGACCAGGCACTAAATGTGTAGGAACTGACTCTATCCGCTGTTTCTCAGAAAACCGTGGTGCACGAGACGCTAGCCCTCCATAGCCTGCTGTACTGGTTACCTGCTCACAACAAGATATGCACAGTACAGCTAAACGTGTCAAAATTTGAGTGGTGGTCTGGTTGTAAAGATAATCAGTATCGTGTTTGTTAACGTTTTAGTAATTATCATTCTTCATGCTCTCTCACTTGACATTATAAGTTTAATTTGCGGGAGTGTTGACCATTTGTTCATAAATTGTTGTAATTTAAAGATTACTCAGGAATATATATATATATATTTTTTTTTTCTTTTTAGGTTCTCTTTTTTAACCTTACTCTGCCCACTCCCCATAGATAGACTAATGATCTTTGCGGGAACTTATTCAGACACAGTAGAGGGGTGAATCAGTACAGTACAAGGTGAACATCACTGATAGTATAGCAGTGCATAAAATAACATGTTAACTGGCCGACACAAGCGTCACCTAGTTCCAAAATTTTGTCGCCCAGTAGAGGTAGATAGTGCCAGCAAATTTTTGGGAATAAAATCATCAATTTAAGTGATGTTCATACAAAATTTAAAATTTGGCCTCATGCAAAAAAGAACAAACAAAGGATTCGTTAAAGATAGAATTAAGTAAGAGTCCTTAAAGAGTCAATGTCAAGTATGTATAGTGTAGTGACATGCACTAAGCAGTCAATTCAGTTGTGTGTGTAACGTGTGGGAGGATGTGGCAAACAGAATGTTCTACAATACAATCGTTCTGCAATTTATTGTTCACTTTAAATATTTAGTTCTACCACAGTAAAAATACAATTCAAACCATCTTATCTTAATAGGTTTTTATTAAAGATAAAAGAAAAGAAAAGCTTGGTTTCCCAAAAACAAAATCTGCATAATACCAAAATAAGGCTTAATTCATGTTTTGAGGCTTAAAAATATCACATTTTTTAGGAAGGGTCTTAGATAATTAATTGAAATAGGGATTTCCTGTATTTAATATCTTCTGAACCATGTGTATTCACCCTACCCCCCGCCTATGTCACCCAGTGAAAATCTGTTAAAATATACTCTATAGTATTGTACAATTTTTATAACCGTAGACTTGGCTCTTTACTACTAACCTAAATAATTGAGTGCAGTCCGATGAGTCTTACTTTCATTGAGTGACCTAATTTGAGCGAATGTTCATAAGACGCCCTTTACAATAGTACTCTTTCTCGCCTACCGCCGCTTCTGGAGCCCGAGTCTACCATTATAAAAATTGAACTATACTTCCAGTACAGGCTGGATTTGGATCGGAAATTTATATTATAATATATGGATAATATAAATCTCCAAATATTATCTACCTATCAAAGAAGTTAAGTTGCTTCTGTTCCTCAATTAATGGTTCCTTTGTGAGAAGAAAATTATCCATTAACTGAATTATTTGCTTTGTTTTGCACTTTTTTGTAATTTGCTGAGTTCCGGTCTTTTTGACCTAGAGATTGTCATGCATGACTTCTGTTCAAAGCCTATAATTTTTGGCTACAGGAGACAAAAAGGTCTTTTGAGTTTAAATTAACTTTTAACAAAATATGTCATAGGCATATCGAGGTATATAATTAATTGTGTCCCTCAGTCAAAACTAGTCATTGGGTTTCCAAATTATACTTTTGCAAATTTAAGTTCAAGAAGTCTGTATCCTTAATTTAAAAAAATTTGTTCCTAGACTGACTGGTGCCTTTCATGCTTTTGTTGATGTAGTCAATAAACATTGTCTAATGTTGATTTTGGTCAAACAGGTTTTTTTCATCATTCTTCAAGCTATTTTCTTACTGGATTTATAATTTAATGTTACAGATTAATCTAACACTCCAGTAATAAATTAATAATTACTAGGGGACACCCCTGCACGCTTTGTGTGTTAACCCCATTACGAGCTATTGTAACTTTTTACTTCAAATATTAGTAATTAAACTGTATTAAATAAAATCATATTATTTAAATTCATTTACTGGAACTCGCTCACTGCACTTGATTTGCACTCTATTTATAGTATAATAATTATAAACAACCAATGTTATTACCAAGCCTATTTCAAATGTATTCGCTTTATAATTAACTTAATATTTTACTGTACTGCTCTCTATGTTAACCTAACAAATTATTTGGACCATTTAACGTTTGTTTATGCCGCAAGCTGGTCAATTAAAATTAATCTCCATAAGAATAACATTGTAACTTTAACGCAGTGTAGGACAAAAACCTATGGGAATTTCAAAAGTATAGCTCTGTTACTACTTAGAAATCAAAATTTTCTTTTGAATAAAAAATCTCATCAAAATCAGTCAAATAATAAGTTCAGAAAATGAGTGAACTAAATGATCCGATTGTTTTAATAATTATATAAAAATAAATTACCTCTGTCAACAGTTCAAATTTGTTGTAATGTGTATAACGATCATTTCAGCATAATTATGCCATCTTCAGATACAATGTGACAAAGGCTTCAATGAACTTTATAAAACAAAAACAGTATAAATTGACATTTTAAAAATATATAGAAAGATGTGTCTGTCATAACAATTAAGTTATTCCAGGTGCAGTGGTGTTATCAGCTGGCCTTTGTTTCCTTGGTGTTGTTTTTTGACTTAAATACTATTAAAATAAAATGGGATTTAAACTGTAATTTATCATTTTAAATATTTTCATTGTGGTTTTTTTGAGTATGTGCTTTGTATATCTCATATTCTTCAAGAGTTTTTGAATATGTTTTAATAAATAGGATAATAAATATAATAATAAAAAAAAATAAAGCACAAATAGGTGCTTATGAAAACTTATAAATAAAAACAATTCAAATTAATTCTTGTTAATAACGAACCAAGAACATTTGAAAACTTACTACTATTTTTTTTAATTTATAAAATTTTTAGATATATACTTTTATTATCTTATTTAAATTATATCATATGTTTTATTTTTATTTTACCAAATGTTTTTCAAATCAAATAAAAATGTAAGCAATAATAATTTAGTTTGTGTATGTGTGAGGCTGGTAATTTTGTAACCGAAAGGCCTTGCGAAATAAAAACTATAATTACTCGAGTGTTTTATTTATTTATAACATTAAAAAGGGTTTATTTGTTCAAATTATAATTTAAGGAGCTGTTTGTAAATTAATCAGCAGTTGTTTGAATTTGTGTGATAGCAAGTTAATTATGATAGTATCGACACGTTAAAGTGGTGTTACTTTTCTTGTACCTTAGAACTTTTAATTTGAATGGAAATTTACTACTTTGATTAATAAGTAAAGTTAGTAAAATCTGTTGCTTGGATAGAAAAGTAGAATTATGGAAATTTGTCTAAATATCCTAATTTGTAAAAATTGTTTATTGAGAATTTGTATTTCAACTATATTTTTATTGTAGATTCAATATTTAACATTACAGATATGTTGCTTGAAAAGCGACCTACTGAATGCAGCAAGAGATATGCACTGAAAGGTGGAAATGTGATAGAGAAATACTTTTTCCATATTTTATCATTCCATTTAAAAACTTTCATGGCAACTAGAATGAAGATAGATGTATCAGCGCAATAACAAGCCCCACCCACTACATCATTAGCAGCAGTTGTTCGGGTTTATTTACACTAACGAATCAAGCTTAGTATGATAAAATCAATTCATTATTTAGTTTTCAAATAACTATTAATAATAGCAATAACACAACAAAAAATAATTATAACAATAAATAGAAATTAAACAAATTGTTATAGCTTATTACAGATTCTTTTTCACAACTGAACACTGCTGCAGAGGTTAGGTTATAGTCGTGCTCAGAAGTCGGCAGCTTAGCGGTGGAACATCTCTGCAGCTGTAACTCTCATATGCGCTAAATATAACGCAGGTCACTTTCTGTCCGGCCCAATCATAGTAACAGGAATTTATGATTTAAAATTAAGTAAATTGTAATTAGTGGAAAACACAATTTTAAATTGAACTACAGTTCCTTCTAGAATATAAGGACTACTATCGGTGCAGAAATTATGTGTACCTGAGTTTGAAGGTCTTCTAAGGAACTAAGAGACCTTTTACAAATCTAATCACACCATCGTTTTCCTCGTTTAATTGTACGTTATTTAATATGAATTTTTAAATTTTAAACAATTTTTTAATGATTTTGATCTAAGTTGCAATAAAAAAGTACTGGAATTTTAACAAGTTTTTATTGTACATCAAATTTATACCGTTATTACTCAAAAACTCGTTAATGTATCGCATTTATATTTTAATACCTGATTGATTGGAATGTTTTCTATAAGTTTTATAATTTTAGCAGCTTGAGAAAATAAGTTCTTATCGATTCCCCAAAACATCATTTTCTTGGCTTAAATCGCAGAATTAAATACTTGGTCTTGTTCTAATCCATTTGAAATGTATAGTTACAATAAATTATTGTTATATGTGTAAGTAAATGCAGTGATTTTATATCATTTTCCTTATACATATAACAATAATGTATTGTAACTATACATGTCCTAAGGATTAGAACAAGACCAAGTATTTCATTTAGAATCCAACAATTTAGAAGCCAAGAAAACAATGTTTTGGGGACTCAATAAGAACTTTTTTTCTTGAGCTGCTAAAATTCTAACAATCATAAAACTTATAGAAAGCATTCCAATCAACCAGGTATTAAAATATAAATTCGATACATTAACGAGTTTTTGAGTAATAAATGTATAAATTTGATGTACAATAAAAACTAGTTAAAATTCCAGTACTTTTTTATTGCAACTTAGATCAAAATCATAAAAAAAATGTTAAAAATGTAAAAATTCATATTAAATAGCGTACAATTAAACGAGGAAAACAATGGTGTGATTAGATTTGTCAAAGGTCTCTTAGTTCCTTAGAAAACGACCTTCAAACTCAGGTGCACATAATTTGTGCGCCGACACTAGCTGTGTGCATACCTTATTTAGGAGCTGGGCGACTCCTGAGGTGAGTGCTTCTGTTTGGTATGTTCCTGGACCAATGTCCGTACAGTCCCGTCTGTGAGAACAGTCGAGCCTGGAATGGCCACCACTCAAGAGGCGCCTCTCTCGGCCAGACAAGAAGCACACTTTGGGGTGTTCTCGCCCTCTGTCTGTGTAATCCAAAGCAAGGATGTCTGTAACAAATTGTACTATCTAGTGATCAAT
>JAQJVL010007510.1:0-23689 GCA_035578905.1 Stictocephala bisonia
TCGAGGCCATGCTAACGCGGTAATATGAGTAACGTAGATGTCACGGCTCCAGTGAATGGCCTCGGAGACACATTTTTTTGAGAGGGTGATCCCGAACCGCCTGGAGATCTTTAGGTTATTTATGGTCCTCCAATTGTGGCTGTCCCACGCGCCCAGGGCTCCAACGACGAAAGCATCAACAGAGACTTTAAAACCCTCCGCCGTTAGGACCTGGGCAAGTGGGGCATAGGCAGTGTATTTATTGTTTCTGGCCGCTTCAATGGCCTGCCAGCCGTCCTTGTAGGCCACAGTGACATCGACGATTTACAAAATATTGTTTTCTCGGTCGATGACCACCAGGTCTGGCCGGCATTGGGCCACCCTCTCATCCAAATCGCATTCCCGGCCAATTAGGTCGGACAGCGGAACTCGCCGGTTGACCCGTACTTCTGTTCCCTCCTCAGGCCGGATTGCTGTGACAAACTGGTCAAGAATAGCGCTATGCCGCCTCGTCACTCCAGTTGCCAGGTGAACATGGCAGTGGCATAAGACGTGGGCTGTGGTTTCGTCTTGGCGCCCACATCTTCTGCAGCGACGATCATTGGCAGCTCCCCAGCGTCTGCAGCCGTAAGAGGAAGTACATTCAGCCAGGCCCTATGGACAAACCGCCAGACGGCAAATCTGGTGTAGCGCCCCTGGTACAAATTCAAATTTCTTTATTCACTCATACAATCAATATAGAAGAATGTTGTTAATACAGAATGTTGTTTGTAAAACCTTAACTTAGGAATGAAGACAATATGACAGAAAATAACAATAAAAATATTGAACATACATTGGTCCGTACTTAAAAATACATACCGGTATTACTACCACAGACATTTCAAGATATATTTCATTAAAATTCATCCAGTGAGTATAGTGCTTTGTTGATGAGAAAGGTCTTTAGTTTATTTTTAAATTCTGAGTAGCAGGCAGCTGATGTAATATCTTTTGGAAGTTTGTTGTAAAATTTTGATCCTACGTATTTTGGTTTCTTGCAAAATAGTTGTAGCCTGTGATGATTTAGTGCTATTTCTCCCCTGCCTCTAGTGCTATAATCATGGTTATCTCCAACTAATTGTAAATTATCCCAATTTTTTTTACCGATAAAATAGTTTCGTAAATATAAAGCCCATAGACAATCATTATATTTAATGATATAAAATGTTCTTTGACTGAGGTTGTTTTTCCAAGGTTCAGAATTATTCGAATGGCCTTTTCTGTAATTTTAAAATTGAATGTAGTTTGTCGATAGATGTGGCCCCATAGAGAGATATACCACAAGATACAATTAAATGAATGTAGGCGAAATATATTGTTTTTAAAGTCTTTGAGTCTAAAAAATGTGCTCAATCTAGATAGCGCAAATATTCCAGATGATATCTTTGATGCAACTTTATTACTATGAATATTCCAGGATAGGAATTTATCTATTTCCAATCCTAAAAACCTTATGCAATCAACCTCCGTTATCGGTGTTTCATTAATTTTTATTGTTGGGTTAATCGGATCTTTTAATTGATAAGTTTTAAAAGTAATAAAATTTGTTTTATTAGGATTTAACAACAAATGCTTTTCATTAAAATAATTTACTAATTTATTCAAATCCACTTCACATGCAAACTCTAATTCAGTTTTAGAGGAAGCAGATATTTAAAGATTAGCGTCATCAGCGTAAAATATAAGTTGGCTACCATTCATCAGTTGCGGTAAATTTCCCATATAGCAAATAAATAATAGAGGGCCTAAAATGGACCCCTGCGGTACTCCATATTTTACAGTTCTGAACTTTGATTGATATAATATTTTCATGTTTTTATTATTCATATAATAATCAATCTCAACATATTGCCTTCTGTTACTAAGATATGTTTTTAACCAAGAAAATGCTTGTTTACAAATACCAAGGTCAAATAATCTTGATAAAAGCTGATTTAAAGAGTCAAAGGCTTTAGAGATATCCATAAATATACCAACTACTTTTTCTTTGTTGTCCATGCTGTCAATAATTGATTCGATGAATTCTGAAGCTGCCGACAAAACTGATTTACCATTTCGGAAACCATGCTGACAGCTCTCTAAAAGATTATTTTTTTCCAGATAACTAACTAATCGACTGTACATAGCCTTTTCAAATATTTTTGATATGGATGAAAGTAACGCAATTGGACGGTAATTTTGCACTTCAGAATTATTGCCTTTTTTAAAGAGTGGTTTTAATTTTGTGATCTTTAATTTATCTGGAAAAATTCCAGATATAAATGACGAATTTATTACATGAGTTATAGGTTTTAATAATACAGAACTAGCTTTTTTTAAGATCATAACAGGGATCTCATCAAAACCCATACTCACTGAATTTTTCAGACTGCCGATTATATTACTTATCTCTTCCTCATCAACAGGTTTACATCTGAAAATATTCAATTCAATTCAATTCAATTCTTTATTGTGCCACAAGATACATGGGTACATAAGCACTAGTCATAACTAAAACTAAATTTACTTCTAACATAAACATGTCATAACATTTTTTTAAAGTTTTCCACCTTGTAGGGTGCAAGATCAACAAAGACAGCCTTCAATTTGTGCTTAAAACTACGGTAGTCCAGATTTCGTTTAAAGCAATCAGGTAACATGTTATACAGCCAGATTCCCTTATGAAGTAGGTGGCTTTCTGAAAAGGTGGTTCTATGTTTCGGAACTGATAGGTTAGAGCGTGATCGGAGGTGATAATGATTAGGATGTGGTTCTGTTATAAAAAGGTTTTGATTTTTCTTTACGAACAATAAGGTTTCTAGCATGTATATTGCAGGGAAGGTTAGTATTTTGTACTTTTAAATATATTTTTGCATGATTCTGTTTTACCAAGCTTGAATATGATTCTAATGGCACGTTTTTGAAGTCTGAAAATGTATTCAGTTTTGGATGACTGAGCACCCCAAATAGAAACACCATATTGTTATTAGGTTTAGTTCCTGGCATTCTACTAGCAGTCTTAGCAGAAAGTACTACATTAGGAATAACACAGTCATCAACCAGATCAGCAAAATAGTTATTAAAAGCATTACCAATTACATAAGGGTCAGATTGTAAATGGTTGTCAATTTTTAAATTGTAATTTTGATTCTTAAATGTTGACTTTCCAGTTTCAGAATCAATAATCTTCCATGTCTCTTGTAAATATTTGAAGCGTTGTTAATTTTTTGATTATAATATTGCCTTTTAAAGGAAGTCACTTTCTTTTTGAAATTTTTATTCATTATTCTTAATTGTTTGTGTATGAGTTTGCTTTTTGTTTCCCTAGCTAAAATACTAAAATCAATAGTATTTTCTTTTTCAATTTTTAATTCAGTAGGAAATAATTTTTTGTTAGTATGATGCCTAGTAATTTTTTTGGGAAAATATTGATTAAAATGATAAAATAATGTTTGGTGAAAAACGTCGTATTTAAAATCTACTGGAGCTGAATACAAAGAGTTCAATGTCTCAGTATTCAAAGCATCTATAAAACTGTTGATATTATCTTCTGAAAACTTCCTAGAGTGCATAAAAATGATTCAGTTTAGGCTATGAGATTTATTAGTGTGAATAGTTAGAAGCAGGCCGTCATGATCGGAGAGCTGAGTATTAATACCAGCCACTTAAAAACTTTTTTATTCAGATTAGTAAAAATATTATCAATAGTGCTCACTGTTGTTTCTGTTACCCGGGTTGGAAAATCAACAATGGAATTCAAATTCAAAACATCCTTTATTCAATACATGCACATTACATACAATGAATAGAGTCTTAAAATTAAAGTAATCCCTACACTATGGTAACCTTATAATTTCAGATTTTATGTTTAGCATTGTTAATGATGTAAAAAAGTAAATTCCGACAGCAGCATTTAAAAACGCCTTCGAACGGAGAATGCAATCTAAAGGCAGTACAAGGATTGTGTTTGAAGTTGAACGGCGCTCTTGAATATCATTGTAGCACAGCTTTGTATTGGAAATCAAATTCTGATCTACTGCCCAATCCTATATATAAAGTGATACTGACCCACCCACCCCTACACAGAGATTGGTATTGACACGCACGCCCAGCCCTACACAGACAGTGGTACTGACCCACCTACCTACCGCTTCACAGATAGTGGTACTGACCCACCTACCCACCGCTACACAGACATTGGTACTGACCCACCCACCCACCCCTACACAGACATTGGTACTGACCCACCCACCTATACTCAGACAGTGGTACTGACCCACCTATCCACCGCTTCACAGACAGTGGTACTGACCCACCTACCCACCGCTACATAGACATTGGTACACTTCAATGGTATATTTAACAAAATAATTCAAAAATATGAATCAAGTCTGAAAATAAAATTAAAATTAAATGTTATGGACATATAATGAATGAATATAATGAATTACTAACAGTAAGTAAGTTTTTTTTTTTTAATTTAATCGGATTTTCTTCTTGCAAAAGTTCCCTTGGAAGGTGATGAATCAGTTTACTTCCTATAAATGTAGTTTTCTTAGTAAAGAATTCTAATTTATGTTGTTCTACCTGCCTGTTTGCACGAATATTATAATTGTGTCTTCTAGGTACTTGAGAGGGATTTGCAAATGTTTTTCAATTGGTCGCCGTTTCTAAAATGTATAACCCAAAAACAGTTGGTATGGCTAATTCTACAAGTATGTGTTTTACTGATTGGTCTCCTTTCAAATTATACATAATTTTAAGTGCTCTTTTTTGTTGAAGTAATACCCTATCCAAGTTTTTTTTAGTTGTAGAACCGTAAACACTTATACCATAAGCCATGTGAGAGTGAACCATGGCATAGTATATATTTTTTAAAGTTTTTAAATTACAAATTTTAGACATTTGTCTTAAAGCGTACAAACCTGATGACATCTTGTTAATTATGTGGTTGATGTGTTTGTCCCAGCTAAGGTTTTGTGATGAAAATATAATTACTCTGTAATAATTTGTTAAGCAAGTCAGCTGTTTTTAAATCTTCACAATAATGCTGAACTTAATATTTACACTCACTATTTTCTTGTAAACAAATGTTAGTCTAGTTCTTAGATGAATAAAGCCTAGACAATTCTTAAGGTTTTCTTTCACTACAATTTATGCTTGAGAATAATTCTCTAACGTTGGAAGAAGCGTCTACTCAAGCTAGAGCTTTAGAAGCTGCTCAGAATCAAGCTGCTTGTTTCATTTCATGTTAATATACTCTGAATGCTACAACTCCAAACCCTCCTGTACTTAAAACTCAAATTCAAGGTAACAGTCATACAGATTAAGAACTTACTGCGTCTACAACAGCCAAATGTTACTTCTGTGGTGGACCAAGACATCAAAGATTCCATTGCCCAGCTAATGATGCCATTTGTAAAATGTGCTCAAAGAAAGGTCACTATGGGAAGGTTTGTAAGTCTAAACATAAAAGCAATTCTGTAAACTCACTAACTGTATCATAAAACGATGAACTTGTAGCCTCAATATCTGCAGCAGCACCTTCTTGTCTTAAAAAGGCTATTGTTAAAGTACTCATCAATGGTATTGAAGCTGATGGATTAATCGATACAGGCAGTTCACAAAGTTTTGTTGATCAATCTTTCTTGTACAAAAACCGAATAAAATTTATTCCGGGTAAAGGTAAGGTTTCGATGGCTTCAACTGTCTTATCCTCTAGTATTGTCGGTCATTGCATTGTTGATTTGAATCTTCAAGAACATTCATACGCTCAATCAAAACTAGCTGTTCTCACTGACTTGTGTGCAGACATGATTATTGGCCATGATTTATTGAAACAACACTCTCAAATCCAAGCCAACTTTGGTGGATCAAAAACTCCATTGAGTGTTTGTGCTTTAGCCCAGGTAAATATTGAACCTCCGCCTTTATTTCAAAACTTAACAAACAATGTCAGACCAGTAGTAACAAAGTCCCGAAAATACTCCATGGTTGACAGAGCGTTTATCAATTATGAGGTGAACAGATTACTAGCTGAAGGAGTAATAGAAGAAAGTCATTCTCCTTGGCGAGCACAGGCCTTGGTTACATCTAACGAAAATCACAAAAAGCGAATGGTAATAGACTATTCTCAAACTATAAACTGGTTCACCTTACTTGATGCCTACCCTTTGCCGAACATAGAAAACATTGTATCTCAAGTATCTCGCCACTCTGTGTTCAGTACAATCAATTTGTCAAGTGCATACCACCAGATTCCGTTACGAGAAGAAGAGAAGCAATACACAGCCTTTGAAGCTGCTGGACGTCTCTATCAGTTTTGCCGAGTGCCATTTGGAGTAACAAATGGTGTGGCCTGCTTCCAGAGAGTCATCGATAGTATCATAAAGGTTGAAGAACTCCAAGGTGTATATGCATATCTGGATGACATAACTATCTGCGGGAACAACCAGACTGAACATGACAGAAATCTTTCAGAGTTTCTTGCAGCAGTTAAGAAATACAATCTTACCATCAATGAGAAGAAGAGTAAATACTCCGTAAAATCAATCCAACTCTTAGGATATACAATTGAAAACAAAACTATCAAGCCTGATGAAGAGCGACTGAAGCCTCTGATGAACCTCCCCCTGCCTTCTGACTCAGCATCTCTAAAAAGAACTGTGGGAATGTTGTCCCATTACTCAAAGTGGATATCAAACTATTCTCAAAAGGTTCAAAGCTTGGTTTCTACCAGGACCTTTCCACTCTCATCAAAAGCTATCTCAGATTTTAAAGTCATGAAAGAAGAAATTGCCAAATCTGCGTTGTTATCGATCGCTGAAGATGTTCCATTTGTAGTTGAGACTGATGCATCGGAACATACCACCGCTGCCACTCTTTCACAGTCAGAACGCCCAGTTGCATTTTTTTCTCGGACCCTTTCCCCCAGTGAGATGCGACACTCTTCTGTAGAAAAAGATGCATGTGCAATAGTCGAATCTTTGAGAAAATGGAGACATTTTCTTGTTGGGCGCCATTTCAAATTAATCACTGATCAAAAGTCTGTAACCTTTATGTTTGATCAACAACACACCAGTAAAATCAAAAACGAAAAGATACTCCGTTGGCGGCTAGAACTGTCATGCTTCAGCTATGATATTGTTTACCGTCCAGGCAAACATAATGATGTGGCTGATGCACTTTCAAGAGTATGTGGTGCTACTGGAACTGACAAACTTTACACTCTACATTCAAACATTGGACATCCAGGAGTAACCAGAATGTCTCACTGGATCAAGAGCCGCAACTTGCCATTAAGAAATAAAGAAGATGACTGCCTCCTGTCCAGTATGTGCTGAGCTCAAACCTCGTTTCTACAAGCCACAAGAAATGCACTTAATAAAAGCTACCTCACTGTTTGAAAGACTTAATGTGGATTTCAAAGGGCCCTTGCCATCCCAAACAAGAAACAAATACTTACTAACGATAGTAGACGAATACTCACGTTTTCCATTTGCTTATGCATGTCCAGACTTGACTGCTAGAACCGTGATACAAAAGTTCTGTGATCTATTCAATCTATTCGGCACTCCAACATACATCCACTCAGACAGAGGAACCTCATTCATGTCTCACGAATTAAAAACATTTCTCCATTCAAGAGATGTAGCTACGAGTCGAACCACGCCATATAATCCTCAAGGCAACGGTCAGATCGAGCGACTAAATGGAACTCTCTGGAGAACAATCTCTCTCAACATAAAAAGCAGACAAATGCAAATACACCAATGGGAAAGTGTTTTAAATGATTCTTTGCACTGTGTAAGGTCACTTTTATGCACTGCAACCAACGAAACTCCACATGAGCGCATGTTTATTCATAGAAGAAAATCAACTAATGGACTTTCCATGCCAACATGGCTCATGACTCCAGGAAAAGTGCTCATGAAACAAAACGTCAGACGATCCTCTTGTTCACGAGGTAGACCTTGTAGAGGCAAACCCAAACTATGCTGTAGTGCGACTACAAAATGGCCAGGAAGAAACCGTATCCCTTCGTCACTTAGCACCGCGAGGAGACTATTGGGACAGCTTAACTGATGGACCACTTTTTAACAGAAGTCAATCATCACAAGACATCACAAATAATGAAAGCATCGAACCACCAACTAATCCACCTGAACCTAGTCCACAAGAAGAAGCCAACTTTGAAGGCGCAGAAGCTAACCAGGAAATACATGATAGGTTACCACCCTTACCTAGACGATCTCAAAGGCAAAGGAGAGCTCCTGCCTACCTCCAAGACTTTGATTGAAAATTTAGGGAGGAAGAATGTGATGAAAATATAATTACTCTGTAATATTTTGTTAAGTAAGTCAGCTGTTTTTAAATCTTCACAATAATGCTGAACTTAATATTTACACTCACTATTTTCTTGTAAACAAATGTTAGTCTAGTTCTTAGATGAATAAAGCCTAGACAATTCTTAAGGTTTTCTTTCACTACAGGTTTTTATCAATGTTGAGACCTAAAAATTTTGTATGCTCTACTTGTTCTAATATTGAATTGTCTAAAAGAATAATCGGTTGTATATTTTCTTTATTTTGTTTAGTAGAAAAGGAAATAAAATTAGTTTTATTTGAATTTATCCTAAGATTTTTACTATCAAAAAATTCTTTAATTTTAGAGAGGCAAATAAAAGATAATACTTCAACACTCTCCTTTGATTTCCCAGAAACTGTGACGTTTGAGTCATCGGCATACAGGCAAATATTAGTGTCCCTGGGGATCAATCTTGGAAGACCTTTAAGGTAGCAAAGAAATAATAGTGGACCCAAAATAGAGCCCTGTGGTACTCCATATGGTATTGTCAATTTTTTAGAGTTAGTCTTATGTATATATATATATATATATATATATATATATATATATATGTATGTATTTATCATTAGGATGTGACTCAGTATATTCGATTTCAACATATTGCTGGTGATTTTCTTAGTAGGATTCAAACCAATTTAGTTCTTTACCAGTAATACCTAAGGACAACAAAGCTTTTAACAACTCCCTATGAGAAACAGTCTCAAAGGCTTTACTTAGATCTAAAAAAATACCTATAACTTTCTCTCCTTTATCAATTGAGTCAATAATGGAATTGATAAAGTCAATTCCAGCTGTAATTGTAGATTTGCCTGATTGAAACCCATGTTGTTCTCTGTCTAATAATTTGTTTTTGTGTAAGTAATTTACCAATTGGATATACACACTCCTTTCATATATTTTTGAAAAAATTGGGAGTAATGAAACGGGACGGTAACATGAAGGATCATTTACCTCCGCCTTTTTAAATATGGGTATGACCTTAGCTACCTTTATATCATCAGGAAAGTATCCAGAAATTAGAGACGAGTTTATCAAGTGTGTAAGTGGTTTAATTATTGATGGCAGAACCTTTTTTACTAAATTTATCGGTATATCATCATGTCCTGTAAAGAGTTTATTTTTGAATGAATTTACAGTTTTTTCTAAGTCTTCTTCTGTTATTGAGCTAAATCTAAACCTATCATTCCTATTGGTTATAATGTGATCCTCTTTACTTTCTTTATTTTCCCCGATTTTGGGTATTACAGATTGGTCAACTATTGATACAAAAAAGTCATTAAATATCTTGCTTACTTGTATAAGATCACTTGTCTCCTTCCCATTGTAGTCAATACTTATATTTAACTTTGGGTTTGAAGGCTTTTTGACTTGCATCTTTATTAGACTCCATGTAACTTTTGAGCAGTTTCCTGATTTTTTAATTTTATCATCAAAAAATTCTTTTTTTGTCCCTATCAATACAAAATGTTAGATCCTTCTTTAATAATTGTTTTATAATTGTTTTTAAATCTTCATCTTTGCTCTGTCTATATATAATTTCTAACTCATGGATTTCATTTTTCCTAAACCTCGTTTCTTCTGTTATCCACTGATTAGCAGGCTTGGGACTAACGATTAAAAATAATTAACGATTAAGTTTAATCGTTAGTTTTTCTGTTAACTTTTCAACTTATTCGTTAGTTTTGGGGATGTTTAACTTTTAACTTTAACTAGTTAACAAATTCACTAACGATTAAACTAACTCAGTTAGTTTTACAAACGAGGTACGGTTTGTCCCGTGGAATGTAGACAATGGCGGAGAGAAAGCGTCCAAAACTTTGGTCAAAGACCGGGGTTTTTCCTCAATCCCAAGTATTCGCCGACAAACAAAGTCATGAGTTCACACCATCCCTTTCCGCCATCTTCCTGCCCTGCCCATAATTAATAGACACACCCAAGTTGTCCCATTGTTGTTTGTCCAAGACGTAGTCATAGTGTTAGTGATAATACTGGGAGACTTGAAGGTGGATTCATTTCAGTTTTAAAGTTTGCGAGTGAATAATAAAGTGTGTTGAATTAGTTTCCAGACGGTTTACGTTATGTATAATAATAAGAGACAACAGTTTTTTTGTAAATAATTGTATGTATTCTTTCATGCCACGCAAAACTAACTTTTAACTTTTAATTTCAGTTACTTTTTTAAAATTTAACTTTAATCAGTTAGTTTCATTGAACTCTAACTTTTAACTTCAATTAGTTAGTTTAATAGAGGATTAACTTTAACTTTATTCAGTTAAAAATAATTGTTAACTTTCCCAAGTCTGCTGATTAGCATCATCTTCCCAAACTGAAGTAATAACTCTAGGAAAACAAAGATTGAAATTATAAGAAAACAATCTATAAATACACTATACTTCAGATTTACTGGGGCTTGATAAACATACTACCAACATTCATTCATTAAATTATTCATGAAAATACCTATATTATTTGATGTTAACTTTCTACAGTATTTTTTGGTAATTTTTTTAATAGTTTTTTAAGCCGAATATTTCAAATAATTGGGCATCATGATAAGAAATATGTGTTATCAAGCCTGTCACTCTGCATTCTCTATCTTCAATTATTGCTTATTAAATTGTCTTGGCACTTTCTGGATTCGTGTGTGACTCTAGTGGGAAAACTAACTCTGTAAGTTAGATTGTGAATTTTTAAAATATTATTAAATTTGTGATACAGTTTGTCTCTTTTCAGAACATTAATGTTATAATCTTCAGTAAAAACAATATGTTTGTATTTATTGCTCAAAATGCTGCACAAAATTTCAAATTTTGATAAAAAACTGTCTTCTAAACATTTTTAGCGGTGTATCTATAAATACAACCTAATACAAACGTAAAATCAGACATTGAAACTTCAGACAGACAGCACTCAAATTCTTTTTCAGCCAATAGTGCTTGAATGGCAGGGCATTATGATTCTTTTATTTTTAATTTTTTTTGGGTTAATATCATGACACCTCCACCCAAATGATTAGATCTAGTATAATAGGAGCTCAAATGGAAATCTGGGATATGTAGTAATGTAAGTTCTGATTCCGTCATTTTTTGCTCTGACAAGGTCAAAATTTTGGGTTCAATTTCATATAAGTTTAATTTTAATATTTCTAATTTTGAACCCAGATGCTGAACATTCTGGTGGAGTATTGAAACATATATTAGTTTGAGTGCTATCTGAGTTAAATCTGAATCAAACCATTTGCAGTAATTACATTAAAAAGTCTATTTCTATTTACATCATCATAATCAGCATATTGACATTAATATCTCCTATAAATACAATGTTTTTTGTATTTAGGAGTTAAGGTCTCAAAATAAATGTTGATTTTTGAATAAATTCTACTTATGTTTTTTATAGGATTTCTGTAGAAACCAATTAATAACAATTTGGAAATTTTAGATGGCAAACTTTATAATATTCTACTGCGCAACATTCAAATGTAAATTCAGATAACAGATCAGAAATTTCTTTTATTTTTTTTCTTTAAAATTTATACCATTTCTAGTCAGAATGATAACTCCCCTCCCTTCTTTCCTTACGCCCATAAAATGAAGTAACGTTGTAACCTCTTTATATTAAGTCTTTCAATAGAAGAACTGACTATTTTATGTTCGGTTAGAACAACTACAGATGGATTCAGTTCCTCTAGGTTATTGCAAGAGAATCAAGGGAAGACCTTAACCCCTAATATTTTGGTGAAAAATTGTGAAATCTTTATTTATATGCTCATTTAATTTAGGCCTAAAAAAACTATTGCTTTACACTTACATCGTGGGTGTTACAAACTATAGAAACATCTGAATGGTGGCTCTCAACAGACATTGCCACATCACTCCCACGCTGGCAACACTCCCAATAAAGAGACTTAGACCCCCCTCATCACTTGACACTGGCGAGGACAGCAAAGGCTGAGGACAGTCGGGAGAAGAAACATCAATGACTGGAGGGACTTGGTCAGCGGATGCAGAGCCTTGATTTGATTGTTGCGGCAAGTGTGACGATGAAGATGAAGATAACTCATAAAGTCTGTATATGAGAGACCTTTGTAGAGGTTGTTCCCGAGGCTTCGCCACAAGTCACAATAAAAATGGAAGCTTAGTAATTGTCTGAATTTGTTAAGATTGTCAACAAAGAGTTGTGGTGATACACGATCTCTACAACACCCCATAGGCGAGCAGATTAAAGTTTTAAAATTTCGTTTCATTGAAGTCATGTGACAGTTGTTCGAAAGCTAAATTGTAGTTGTTGTTATAATACTTGTAGTTTTTTGAGTTAAGAAAATATTTAGGTTTAGTTATAAGTCCATACACGGCTGATCCTTGGTTAAGCATTTGGCAAGTTAAGTGCGAAGCACAGTAGTCTGAATTGTAGGGCCTTCCAAGTTTTTGCTTGAAAATTGCAGCGACCTCCTGACTCATATGTTTAATTTCATCAAAATCACCGGATATACAATGCGCAAATGCAACCTTACTATCATTGCAGTATTTATCAATAAGGTCACTCATGTTCGCCTCGATCACTTCCAGTGTCAGCAACATGTGTAACTTTTTGGGGTGTATTTAAGACAGTAGCGGATATTGCCTGGGTGGAAGAGTAAGAACTATAAAACCATTTAGTGACTGTGTCGATTAATATATGATTAGCACGTACAGTAATATGATTTGCAGTCGGGCAGGTGGTGATAACCCTGGCCACGCTGCCTTGGTCCGGCTTAGCAGCAAGGGTTGCTTTGTAGTATAGCTGTACAGAGGCGCGTAGACTGGCGGTGAGTCCCCGACGAGAACCACTGTCAATAGTGTAAGGTGGAACCCCCGCGCCTCACTGAAACCCCATCTAAGGTCTGGCAGTCTCTTCGCCAATCGCCCCAGCGCCATTCACGCCGCCTAGAAGCTGGTAGTAGTATTAGAGTTGCCCGGGAAGTCCCCGTTGAGGTAAGCAACGAGGAACTCCATATCACCTCGCTGAGCGTTACGTTGGCCTGCCTCAGCAGCTAGCCCTGGCTTATCAACCAAAATACTATGAGACATACAGTCAAAAGCCTTATTTAGGTCTATTAAAGTAGCTCCAGTGACTGTTTTATTTTCAAAATTTTTAAGTATAATTTTAGTCAAATAATCAACTGCCTTCACAGCGGAAAGTCCTTTTCTAAATCCGAACTGGTTGTCATGAAAAATATTGTTATAGGAAAAGAAATCATACAGCTGTTGTAATATGGATGCTTCAACAATTTTGCCAAAAATAGGAATGATGGTTATTGGACGATAATTTACTGGACACGCTCTATCTCATTTTTTGAATATGGGGATGACCTTTGAACCTTTTAAACAAACTGGAAAAGTGCCCTGTATAAGTATTTGGTTGATTAGAAAAGTTAAAGCCAATTTATTATGTTGGCAATCTCTTTAACCCTGGAATGGTAAGCAGCCGTAAATTTTACGACTCACTTTAAATAATTTTGATAATGACGTCATTTATGCGTTGACAACCCTGTCCGTCCAGGAGATCTCCTCCCTACGCCTGCCAAGGTCAGTGTCGTCTTGACAGCCGTCCCCTGCACATCGTTTGTGATATATTGAGGGTCAGTCGTAAGATATACGAGTGCTTACCAACAAAGTTACTTTATACGTGTTGTTTCAAATATTGTTTTACGTTTTTTTATGTGTTAAATATCATTATTTTCAAGCTAATTTTGCGTTATTGTTTTGTGTAAATAGTTATAGATGTTGTACATGTGTAAATAGTTAATATTCTTTATGTGTAAGTGTGTAAATATTTGTAAATTTTGAAAATGGCTTTGAGGCCTTCTGAAATAGATCGAATTATTGACATTCCAAGCGATAGTGACTGTTCACTAGATAATGGATTGTGGTAGTGAATTGGATAATGGCATATTGTCTTATTCAGGTTCAGATAGTTATGAACCATCAAGTACAGACTCTCCAGAAGAGGAGGATTACGAAAACCAATTTAAACGTAAGAGAGTTGCACAGTAGGACGTAAGAAGAGTACAACGGAGCTTTTGCAGTCTATGGAGACTTCAAATTCTCAAGCCCATGTGTCAAATTCTCCATTACAGGGGCCAGACAACTTGATGCAAGTTCCTGATTCATCCCACCGACCAACTCCTAGTACTTCACGACAGGTCCAGAGTGAAAAGCAATGCAGCCCTGGCACTTCGGAGCGAGACAATTCTACTTCTGCAGAGGACATTGGAATTCTATCACAAGCATCAGGTACTGATACTCATAGAACTACTCCTAGATACCATAGAGTTATCAAGGGAAAAAATTGATACGCTTGGACCACGGAACCTAGGACCTCAGCATCAAGGACTAATGTAAGAAACATAGTATACATTGCTCCTAAAGTAAAGGGAATTGATAAAAATGCCACAACTCCATCAGAAGTTTTCTTTCTTTTATTTCAGAAGAAGATATAGGAAATATAGTAAAATTTACAAATCATGAAATTACTAGAAAGCAAACCAACTATAAGGAAATAACAGCAACATTCGAACACACAGATGCTCTTGAGATAAAAGCCTTTATAGGTATATTGCTGTTTTCTGCTGTACATAAAGATAATCATTTAAATTTAGAAGTAATGTTTGATACAGAATATAGTTGGTAATCTCTATAGAGCCACTTTTAGTGAAAAGAGGTTTAAATTCCTGCTTGATTGTTTGAGATTCGATGATAAGGAAACAAGAGAAGAAAGAAGAGTAACAGACAAGTTTGCTGCAATTAGAGATTTTTGGAATTCATTTATAAACAAGTGTATTGAAAATTATGAGCCTGGCCCCTACCTCACTATAGATGAACAACTTCTAACTTTTCGAGGTAGGTGTCCTTTTTAAAATGTATATGCCACAAAAGCCAAGTAAATACGGCATTAAGATTGTCATGATCTGCGATTGTAGGGACGAAATATATGCTAAATGCCGAACCTTATTTGGGCAAAGGTACAACAGGTAGAGACGAGCCTGTTAGTCATTATCATGTTAAAAATCTCTCAGCACCATACCACGGTTCAAACCGTAATTTAACTATGGATAACTGGTTTTCAAGCATTCCCTTACCCTAGAGTTTTCTAAGAGACCAATAAATTTGACAGTCATTGGTACTATAAGAAAAAATAAACGAAAGTTACCTGAATGTATGACTACTACAAAAAACAGACCAGTGGGTGACGTTCAGGATCTTTATAATGGTAAAATCATTCTCGTCTCACAAAAAGTAAAAACTAATAAAGTAGTTTGCCTTATTTCGAGCATGCATGATAAAGGAGGAACCTCTGCATCTGGAAAACCATTCATAGTTGAACACTACAATCAGACAAAAGGAGGCGTAGACGCCTTCGACCAAATGTGTAGTGTGGTCAGCTGTTCCAGAAAAACAAAAAGATGGCCTATGTGTATTTTTTTTTTTGGGCTTCTAAACATGGCTGGGATTAACTCATGGGTCACTTATAATCTGTATCTCAGAAGTAAAAATGGCACAAAAATCTCCAGGAGTTTGTTTCTAGCTGAAGTACACAAGGACCTTGTGACTCCCCATTTAGAAAGGAGACTCATGCTACCTACCATTCAGAGATCACTGAAATCTATGATCTTTGAAATCTTAAAAAAAGAGACTCTTCCAGATCATCCACCCATCAACAATACAAGAACAACTTGTAAAATATGTCCCACTAAGAAGAGGAGGATGACAACCAATCATTGCATTCACTGTCGTCAAGCTTACTGCAATGAGCACCGAGGAAATGTTTGCTGTAAATGCACTGATCATGACTAAAATTTGGCATTGAGATCTCAGACAATATAATAATGTTGGATATATATTTTTTTTCAATATCTCTCTACTATAGCCTTTTGATTTTCAAAGTTAATTGTTTTAAATATCATCTCAATTTAAAAAAAAATTTTTCTTTTTAAGTCGTAAAAGTGTATGTTCTTATTTTTTCAATAATTTCATATTATTAAAATAAAAATTATTCAAAATGAGCATTGTAAAACTGTTTTTCATTATAATAAATAGTTAAAACAATTTTTTGTAGTTTATTATTATTTGACTTTCTTACATAAAAAAGATTTTCAAAAACATCGTAAAATTTACGAATGCTTACCAATAGTGTGATTTTCAATAAGCTCACAATTCTAGGGTTAATAATACTGTTGGAAAAACAATAGAAATCTTGAATTTTTGAATGTTTAAGATTTTTAATGATATTTTTAACATTATCAGGATGGATCTCATACCATTTAAAACCAAAATTTTGTAAGTGAGCTGGCAGTATAAAATTTGTTAGCAAATCCACATGACCAGGCCTGTTAATTCAGAATAAGATTGTTTATTTACTTCATTATGATTTGTAATTTCTTTTATGTAATCATTATGATTAGAAGATAATTTATTTAAAGAAAACCAGGAAAGAGCTGGTCTTCTGCTTCTATAGTGATCTGTTTCAAGGCATTAAGGTTGTTATGACTGGCCATTAAAGTGGTGTCATCGGCATAAATAATAGAATGAACATTTAAATTTTGCGGCAGATCATTTATATACACCAAGAAAAAGAATGGTCCAAGAATGGAACGCTGAGGCACACCTGTGTTAATATGTTTCATAGTTGAACATTTATTTTTTATAGAAACAAATTGACTCCTATTAGATAAATATAATTGAATTATTTTTAAAGAACTATCTTCAATACCGTAAAATATTAGTTTTTTAAAAGAATATCAAATGGAACACTGTCAAAAGCTTTACTGAGGATCACACAACACCAAGGACACTGACTCTTTTCTTTCAAAAGCATTCAGAGACAAATCGATTAGATTAAGTATTGCAGAAGTAGTGGATCTACCCTGACGAAATCCATGCTGACATAATGAAAGTAAGTTATGTGACTCAAAGAAGTTACTTAGTTGTTTGTACATTAATGATTCAAATACTTTAGAGATATAGGTATTATTGATATTGGTCTGTAATTTTGGGGTAAACTTTTATTTCCTTTTTTAAAAAATTGAAATTATTTTTGAAATTTTTAGTGATGGCCCAAAATATCCCTTATCCAAACATTTGTTATAAATAAAAGCAAGTGGTTCACTAATCAAATGAATTGTTTGTTTAGTAATTGAATTAGAAAGCCAATAATAATCCATAGAATTTGAGTTTAAAAATTTAGAAAACAGCTTTTATCACATCGGATGAGGAAATTTCAGCCTTTTTAAAAGACAATTGATTTCCTGCTTTTGTTCCCAAAAAAAACCCCTTTCAGGAGATTTGGGGGTACTTAAAATTATTTCCTTTACTAAAATTGACTTTTTGAGCCCAAAAAAAATTTAATTTTAAATTTAAATTTGGATTAAGATTGATCTCATACTATGTTTGGGGGAAAATTTTTTATTATTATTTTTCCCAAAGAAGCTTTCCCCAGTATTTGCGGCATTACCAATTTACTCCTCAAATCCCCAGTCTTTTTGCTTCTTTTAATTTTTTTTTGGAAAATTTCTTTTCTGTTGTAAGTAGAGTTGTAGGCAGCCTGAAAAGTGCTCGGGAACTCCTGCATCAAAAGATTTTTATAGTTGTATACAGTGAAAAACATTTATTTTTTAATTCGGGCTAAACCTGGTTTTGTCCCAGTTGATCAAATTTAGTTTTTTTTTTGAGTTTATTTCAAATTACATATTTTGATTAAAGGTGAGCAAAAGTGCCATAGATCTTTTATTTTTTTTTAAAAAAAATTATTAAATGGGGTTTTTGGGTACATTAATTTTGATCTTTTGAAAGTCTTCTATCATCTGCCAATTTTTTGTTCTAAACGATAAAAAACAAATTGACTTTTTTTTTTTTTTTTTTTTTTTTTTGTAATCAAATTTAATAAAAAAACCTTGATTGTTTTTTACTTCCAGGGTTTATTTTTACTAAATAATTAAAATAAAATTTGGGTTTCATAAAGGGGGAAAAAGAAGGGCCCTCAAAAAGATACTTTCATATAGTTTTCCTTAGTAAATTAAAAATAATTTTATCAATGCAAGAGTTTATCGAGTTGGCTGATCATTGGGGGGAAAAAAAAATTAAGGGCTTTGAGAAGATTTAAAAATTTTTGAGGAGTTTGGGCTTACTCCCAAAACCCACCCATTTCAAATTTTTGAAATCTCCTTCTTTAAAATTTAAACCTTTTTGATTGTTTTTTTGTTTTTTTTTTTAAAAGTAAGTTCAAAAAAAGTCAGGAAAAAAAGCAACATCCCCTCCCCGGGGAAGATTATAAATATTAATATAAAAATTTTTTTCCCAGAAATTTTAAAATACAAAAAAATTTTCCAAAGGGTTTTGTTCTCAGAGTAAAAAACTGTGTTACTCAAAACAGAAAATTTTAAATATTTTTTTAAAATAAAAATCCCCCAACCTTTCCTTTTTTTTTAAATTTTTCCTACCTAAAACTCCCATGGCGGGTAAAAAATTTAAATTTTGGCCCAAAAAATTTACTTGATTTTTTTTTCCAAACCAATGCTCTGATTTGCCATTTTTTTTTAAATTTTTTTTTCTTCTCCCTATTTTCTTCTAATTCTAAAATTTTATTTCTAATACGCAAACTTAATTTGCATTTGTCTAAAAAACGCCCTTTAAAATTTAAACCATTAATTTTGTTTTTTATGGGGGGGGGTTGGGTTTGAAGGGAAGTTTGAAGGAGTGCTGGTTTTGGAGTACGTGCCCTGTAAAAATTTGTTTGGGATGTTGAAGGGTTTTTGTGGGTGTTGATCGCTGGAAAGAAAGGCGATCTGCTGAGGGGGAAGGGCACAAGTTAGGTGGGACACAAAGGAGGGAGTAGACACTGAGAATGTTTGTTGGTTGTTTGGGGTTTTTTGGGCTTTTGGAGGATGTTAGGGGTATCCCCTGAATGCTTTTTGCTCCTTTCTGGTCATGTTGCCCCAAGGGCAATTGGCGTTCTCTTTAGATCTGGATAGTTGTTTAGCAGTTTTTAAAAAACTGCTCAAGTCACTTAAAATTTTTTCTTTTTCCCCTTTTTTCTGTTAAGATGTAATCCATGGTGCTTTATAGAGGTGCCGGGTAGACAATGGGGGGGAAAATTTTCCCACGGGGTTTGGCGTTTTCACGTTAAACCCCCTAAATTTAAAGGCATTAACAGGGAGATTTTCAAGTCAAAAACCAGGTTGTCATGTCGCATGGGCAGCGAAGCGAGAATTCCCATTGGAAAGTTTTTAATTTCCCTTTGGGGAAAACCCTTTAAGAGTTTCATTAGTCGGCCTTTTAGCGCTTTTTTTTTTCTACCCCTTTTTAAAAACCAGCCACAAAACAAAAAGTGGTTTTTTTTTTAAATTGGTTTTTAGTGAGGGTGTGAATATCATGAATAACTGAGTAAAAACCTAGCGCCAGGGTGGGAAACGAAGGGACTGCACACAAATCTCCCCCGTTCTGCTTTGTAAAATACAATAAAAGTTTTCTCCCGTGACTATCAGTACAATAAAAAGGGTTTTCTCTCCCCTTCAAATGTAAAATTTTAAAAAGCTTTTTACTTTTAAGTGCTTTGAGATTTTCTTTCTAGCTTGGTTGTATCCCCAAAAGCTAAAAAATTTGGTAGCCTTTTCTTGACCCCAAAGCGTTTACCCCTTGGGGTTTTTCATTCCCTTTTTTAAGAGAACTAAACCCCGATTGGAACATCCAAACAGGGTTTTAGTTAACGGGAAAATTTATTTTTATTTTGGGGTATGTTTTCAAAATTTTTCCCACTTTTTTTGGCTTTTATTTGGTTTATTTGTAATCTGAAGGGGCGGGAAAAAATCTAAAAACACCCCATATTTTTTCCCCCCTTAATGTCTTTAACTTCATTTTAATTTTTGTTCTATCCAATTTAAAGGGAGTTCAATGGGTTGTTTTGTATTTTTTAAATTTTTTTTCTTTTGCTTTTTTAAAGTTCTTGAAATGGGATTTGAGTTTAAAAGTCTTTTGAGCTGCAATATTTTTTGATCAGAGTTTAAATAGTGACAGGATTTCGTTCTTTTTGTTCATTGGTTTGTGTTTGATGTTTTTTTTTTCCCATTAGGTTTTTTTTCCAGTTAAAATACATTGTCCGTGACCGCATGTAACTGAAAATTTAGACCCAAATCTATTGTGTATTGACTGATGCCATTCTTAGTGACCTTCCCGTTCTGTCACAACCTTTTAATTAATTGTTTTATTTTGAAATTTTTTAAAAAAAGTGGCCCATTTTAGAAATTTAAAAAGAATTTGTTTTATTTTTATTGGGAGAAAAGGTTTGGGTTTTTTGCTTTTTCTTTTCTGCCCACAGTATTACCTACTCCATCCCGGAAAACTAACAGCCTCCCACATTTTTTTTAATTGCCCGACAGCCCCTTTTTGTAGGTATCCCTGTGTTTAAAGCACAGATTCCCGGAGGATTTTTTTTTGGCCTTTTTTTTACATTGTAGGTTTAAAACAATTTTCATTTTTTTTGACAATTGATGTTTCCATTGGTTTTTAAAAAAAGCTTAAATGTATATTTTAAATTTCATTTTTGATCAATTTGTTGTTAATTTTTTTCAATTTGTGCGGCCAGTTTTTATGTCCTTTTCCTTTAGCAAATTTCTAAAAACTTTAAAATTGAAACTCAGTATGGGCTGGAGGATTTATTTAAAGCAGGGTTTATCTTTATGGGGCCTTAAAAAATTAAAAAACAAATAAATATATTTAAAAGCCAAAAATTTACTTATCTAAAGCCGTCAAAATTTTTGAAAATTTAAAAATTTTTGTATAATTTAAAATTGATTTCAAAGGGAGGCAGTGGTTCAAAGTAACAGAAAAGATAAGGTATTGCAAAATCAGTAATATGGGGCAGTTTTTAGTGTTTGAAACAGTTTGCTCAAGGTCAAAACGAAAAGGTTTAAACCCGGTTTTTTTCTATTGATGTAGTATTTGTAGTAAATAAGCAAAAGGTGTACTAATCTGTTGCATCCCGTCCATATCAGACTACGTTTTTCAAAGTTTGTTTTTTATTTCCCGTTGTAAAATTAATTTTAAATTTTAAAAAAAGTTTTCTTCTTTTAGTGTTGGGTTTTTTTTTTCTTTGAGTTTTTTTTTGTTTATTTGAACAAATTTTTAAATTTTTTATTACAAATAGCCCCAAATTTTTTAAAATAGTTTTCTTTTTAAAATCAAATATTTTTGGGGCCCGCACAAAAAAATGTGGTTTTTTTTTCCCGGCATGAAAAACCCAAAATTTTTTTTTGTGTAATTATTTAATTTATTTAGTTGATTAACTTGGTTTGATATGCTTTAAATTAAAAAATTTCATTACTTACCCCAAAAATTTTGAGTCCAAGTTTATTAGGCTACTGTTAGTTTAATAAACAATACTTATCAAAAAAAAACTAGAGAAAATCACTACAAAATCTGTGGGGAAAAATGTTTTTCTTCAGATCTTTATTTTTTCTCTTCTGTTTAATTTTCCGTTGGGACCCCCTGCCAGTTCACAAACACCTTTCTTCACTGAAGGGCCACAATCCAAAAGCAGACACTTCAGGTTTGGAGACCCCATTTTCACGCCCCCCACCCTTAAATGAGGGCTGCAGAAAAAAAATCCCTAATCCCAAAGTTTTTACGATTAATTTAGAATTTCAAATCTTTTATTCAGCATTCAGTTAGGGCCCCAGTTCATTCAGATTTTCCTCATCAAGAAAACACCTTCAATGAATCTATTTTGTTCTTTTTAAAATTCTAATTTTTGGTTTAGGGATTATGAGTTTAGCTCTTGTTTTTGGGGCCCCTGATCATTTTGGAGAAACTGCCTGAGGGGATCCTGCTGAAATTTGACCTCCTTTTAAATTTTGTCCCCTTTTTAAAGGGAAAGAAATTCATAAAGGGCTTTTTAAAAAAAAGTTTTACTGATGTTTTATTTTAGACGTGTTAGTGCCAGATTTTTGGGGAATAAAAGGGGGTTTCCTTTTTTGAAAAATTTTTGCCAAAAAAAGAAAACTTATTTGTTTTAAAAAAAGAGAATTTTGCTTAAAAGAAAACTTTACCCCGGGGAATTTAAATGAAGACCAAGTTGACAATAGGGGGAAAAAATCGAAAGGAAAAAAAAGTAAAAAAATTTAGTGTTTTAGTAAAAGATTTTTTTTTAAATAATTCCCGGAGTGTTTGATTCATTTTATAACATTGCATAATAAATCCGTAAGGAAAGAGCTTGAAGAATGCTAATGTGAAGAAAAAAAATTCTTCATTTCATAAGAAAAAGAAATGGCCTAAAGTTTTCTGTTTTACTTCCCGTCCCCAGTTGGGGGTTTAATAATTTCCCTTATCCCTGTCGGGGACGGTTTTTTTTTTTAAATTTTTTATTTTTTTTAATGAATAAAGCAATAAAGAATTCGTCTATTTTTCAAGTAAAAAAAAAAGTTTTTCTTTAATGTTTCAAGTGGGCAAATTTTCATACAAAAATTTTAATTGAAAAAAAATTTCATATAGGGTTGGGCTTTGTTTGGGCGGTTTTTTAAAAAATTTTATTATTAATTGGGACTACAGGATTTAAAAATTAACTAATTTAATTTGAAAAATAAAAACAAATATTTTAATGTTTCCTCTTTTCTCTAGTGTCTACCCCCAAGGTTGGGGCAGGGCCCAAAAAGGTTCAGTAGATAATTTTAAAAAGTTAAACCCTAGGTCGTTGTTTCATACCATTTTAAAAAAGGTTTTTAATTAGTAGAAAATCATGCCCCAAAAAAGACCTGAAAAGGGGTTTTTCGCAAAACAAAACCCAAAGGCCCCTCGATAGTTTCAATACTGATTTGAGTGCAAGTTCAAGAATTTGGGAAAGATTTTTAAAACCCCCACCATTGTGTAACGATAAAGCTTTTTGAAAAGCAGTTTGCTTAAAAATTTCTTTTCTTGCCCCCCAAAAGGGGGCCCCTTTTTAAAATTTTGTTTAAAAATCAACCCAAAGGTTATAATAAAAAGGGCTACTGACTCAAATTTTGGGATCGTTTCCCCTTGGGAAAAATAGCAGGGGCACGGAATACTCCCTTTAAAATAGGGGTTTTTTGGGACATTAATCATGTGTGAAAGTTTTGTAAACTTCATGTGATATTAATTACAAAAAAAATTAAAAAACCCTTCTTGAAAATTTCCATAAATTTTGAGTATTGAAAATTTTGAAGCAAACCAAATTTTCTTTAAATTATTTTTTTTTTTTTTTTTTTTGTTTCGTTTTTTGTATGTTTAGTACCCGTTTTGAGAAAAAAAACGAAATGATTTTAAAAATGACATTTGGG
>JAQJVL010007511.1:0-23680 GCA_035578905.1 Stictocephala bisonia
TCACTTTAAACACCGTTCTACAATGAATTCAACCAATAGTAGTGGAGTTAGCAGCAGACTTCTCGTACACAATTAATTGTTGTGTTTGCAAACATCCAAACAAAAAGGATGGATAAGGAGAACCATCCTTTTATGGTCGAGCCTTTGAAGTATACATTGTCATGTTATCTCGGGTAAAATAATTTTTAAAATGCAATATATTTTCAAATAATTTATAGCATTGAAATGAACAACAAATTAAATGACACATATAGTGGGGATAGCCTGAAAAATATTTAAAAATTTGTGTGTAGAATTATTTGTTCAAAAATATTTTCTAAAATAAAACATCTATGCATATTGATTAATGTTTATTCAATAAATGTCATCAAACGACATAATTAGAATATACGATGAGTTAATAACAATTAAATGTCTACATTTAACAAATACTTATCCTAAAAATACGAATATAAGTAATATTTATAAGAAATATTTAGTATTCGTATCTAAATATTTCTTATAAATAAATAGTCTTGTAAGGATATAATAATTAGGCTGTGACATTACTAATACTATTGTTTCCATAAATGTAATGAAATACATTATTAAATATAATTCATTGAAATCCACATATGGTCTAGAAAATTAAACTAAATATATGGTGAAACTTGTTCGGAATAAAGTTAAAAGGAATATACTTTAAAAAATATGATATATATTCTAACAACGTAGTGCGTTTAATTTAAAAGTGGGTTGATTGGTGAACTTGGTTTTGAAATTCTTGTAAACTCTAATAGATAACATTTCTCATAAGGTATTGTATTTTAAATGTATTGCTGAACAATTTATTCTGCATTTTTCATATGCTACAGGGTTTTATGGGTATAGTGATAAACGTTTACGAATAGTAACATGCAATAAATTATCAAGTGATTTTTAATAAACAAATGAAATAAATTTTAATTTTTTTCATGAGAATTATTTATCTATTACGAAACTTTTAGAAAATGTGTACATTAAAAATTACTGTTGATACATAAATGCATGGTCCTGTTCAGTAGTCAAAATTACCATACCGAAAATGATACAAAATATAAATAATAAAATTTCAGATATATGTTGTAGGATAGTTTAAAGTAAATTAGATCGTTTGTTCAATGTTAAACTACTTTTTAATGTACGTAAAACCCTAAACATTATCTAACGAATGGTTAGCGTTTGTTTTGATGTTCTCCTCCCATTGAAGTAAGTAACCCAAAAAAAATGATGGCAATCACTAGCTGTTAAATAATAGTCAGGGATCTTTTTGAGGCACTTTCATTATAATGGTACTAATAATTATTTTAATGCTATATACACATAGATTTAAAATACAATCACATATACTGGAATTTCAGTTATTTTGAAGGTTTATTTAAAAAAATTTTAAACATATACTTGTAAACAAATATAGATTTCAACTTATTTTACATAGCTTACTCTATTTTTCGATAGAACAGTGGGCATTCCTTATAGCAGGAGTGGCATTACCGTTTTGACAAACACCATTTTAATTTTTTTGACGTCATTACAGTAAACTATGGTATCATTACATAAATTATTGGTTACCCTAATACTACTTCTAATAAATGGTTGTATGTAGAAGTCTTTCTTTCAGACTTCACCATCCTTTAGCAATGAATATTTTTATAACTCATATAATTGGATCTTGACGTTAAGTTAATAATTATATCTGGGACACATTGCTATGGAGTAAGAATGATTATCACATTGCGGTGCAGTAATAAACTTCCTAAGGACTGCATTACTTGATAAATTATTGTTGAAACGTGCACTCATTAAATTACATTACTATAAAAAACAAAATAAACATTACAAATTCTTGATTGTAACTGACAATATTAAATTGTATTACAAACGTCATATTAAAGTATGGAATAAAAAATATTGCTTTTTAAAGTAGTCCTCTTGTTGTAAAATAACTATTCTCAAGTCTTATAAATAAGCTACATGTTATAATCTAACGTACTTTAAGGTACGTAAATAACAGTAATTTATCCTTGAATTAACTCACCAATTGAATAACAAGCTTCCTCTGCAGACAAAATTTAGTAATGTTTTTATTTCTTTTAAATTTGTTTCAATCCGAATTTTTTTTAACAATACGAATTATTAAAGAATTAAGGACGTAGATTTTATGGGAGATTTGTAGTAAGTTAAAGTCTGTACGAAGTCTGTCTGTGTGCATTCTTCTGTCGTGTGTAATACAGATGTACGACATAACCAGTTTGACTCCATCCGACCTATATGTGTAAAATAAGAGGTTTTCAAATATATATTGGTGTATTTGTGTGTGTATATTTATGTATTGACGGAAATGTTAAGATCATTAAATATTGAAATTGATTTCGAAACGAAGATCGTATATTAACTTCTGGCTCTTTTTTGAAGCCGGAAAACTCTTATGAAATTTTTCTGAGACGTTAAGAATTTGACCCCATAGGACTACACCACATCTTAGTCTGAACTCTACAAGAGATGTGTGAGTCGTTCTTATTGGGAAATCATAATTATACCCTTGAATCTACCTAACAAGAACAATTGAGACGACAATTTAGACCAAAGTGAATCAATATATGTAGACGAAGAGAAACATCTATCGAAAATTTAGCCTAATTAACTCTCTTCATTTAATTAGAACTTACTATCATTCATAAAAAGCAACAGTTTTTTAATATTGTTATGTCTATTTTGTGGAAAAAAATAAACACTTCTATTGAATATATTTTAAATACTGATTATTACTATTTAGATATTGATAAAGCATGGACAACTATGTAAATATCATACATCTTTAGCCATTGTTACAAAATAACGTAAACATAAACAAATGAAGAGCTAGGAAGATTAAATTGGCAAATCCCCGAGGATTATTTTTGGCCAACTAGTTTTGAGTGAAATTATTAACGTCAATGTTCTTTGACTTTTAATATTGAAAAATATTTTTGAATTATGATGAGAAATAGGGGAAATATGAAGTATGACAATATAATTTAATAATAACTTTATCTGTGCGTGCACAAAAAAAAACCTACTCAGAGGTGTATCTTTTGTGTAAGATATATTTTTTTAAGATTAAAATAAAGTTTATTTTATATATATATATTTATTTTTATGTTATTTTATGTAAAAATGATTATTTAAAGACATAGAGTTTAACATAAATCTGTTCCTCGTATTGGTATTAAATTTGTTCTTTCTTTGAAAGTTCTTTTGATTAAATTATTTTATTGTAATATAAATCTCACCTTTTAATACCGTTGACTGGTAAGTCTGGCAATAATTACTGAAAGCAAATTACTTGGGACTTAGTTTTAGTAAACAACCATCTTTTTCTATTTAAGTGTGTATATATATTCAATGAAACAAATTAGTTATGTTCCTATATTCCATTTAAAATTTGCCAGGTTTTTTTAATTTTTGTACTTTTTCATTTATTCACCTATACAGTATATATAAGTTGGTAGGCATGCTATAAACCTACAAATAAATATTCTTTTCAATATGTATATGACAATATTTCAATCATTATACACATAATGTTTTCCTTATGCGAAGTTGTAATTTGATTTCTTTACTTAAACAAGGAATTGACAAGCTTGACTATGGCCCGTGAGCTCGTTTTTATACATAAAAAAGTATAAAAATATAATGTACTCATTTATTCATCTGCTAACAGTAAAAACTGTAAATTCACAGGTCTAAGTTACTTTCAGTGGCCTAATAGCTTTAATAAGTACATCTAAAGCCACATTATATAAACGTTTGGGTATTGAGTTTTTCTTCTTAGGCTATAGAAGGAATTGTTCGGTGTTATTATAATTTATTTATAGTCATGTACCAATAATATTTTATTGAATTTCCTTTATGGGCAAAATCGTTTAAACCTGCTTTCATTGTAAATGTAATGAAGTTCTTGCAGAATCAGTCAGACACAATGGTTTTGTTAACTGATTTCCAGGCACAAAGGAGTTTTGCGGTTTTCCAGCCCCTTTGTGATTGAATTTCTCATGTTAACAATATATAAAGTATATACACTCATGCCCTCTATACCTGAGTATTTCACAATGGTATAATGTAGACCCAGAAATGATATGTTTTCAGCATTTTTACCTTACTGATATACAAATACGTCTTCTTAGGAACATTTTATATGAGCATAAAATGTTTTATCCATTTATACTAATCTACAGCTAATATATTGATTTGTTTACTATAAATTATAATTATTTGTTATGTGACCCAATTTTAACAAAAAAACAACTACTTTATATTGGAATAAATTCTACAAAAAAATCTTAATGTAATGATGTTTTAATAATTGATTATATGACATAAATATGACATACAAATGTTATTAAATATAAACAATCATATATATTTTTTTAATAATGAAATAAGCACTGATCAGGAAATTGTACAAATATATTTAGATTCATTATCTACGATGAAGATTTTTTCAAATTGAAAATACTGTGGTTTCTTTCACTTAAAAATATTAATCCTTTAAGAAATATCGACCCATATTTTTATTAAATCGTTTATCGGTAACTATATGTCTTAACCAAATAAATAAATATCCCAATCAAAGAATGTTCTACCTAATTAGTAATATATATACTATATATTTTTTATGTAAATTTTTTTTAAATACAACTACAAAATGTACAAATACTATAGTCACCGATTTCAGTAAGTCACATTTACCATCATCAGAAGAACTCTTAAAGGAATTAAAGAGTTGTTGATTCGAAAGGAGTGCACTATTGTTCGTTTACCATATTTACCCTCTAGTACAAGTAAGGTAAATATGGTAAAGAAAATTATAACCATATGCTCTCTTATGGTATCTTTTTTGATTAAATTCTTACAGCTTGAAGCTAATAATTTTGCTCAAATTCAATGGTAAAATTACAGCTGACTTATCAAGAATTTATTACTTTTAATAACCTCTGCTATTCTTTATTTTTATTAGTCTACTTAAATATAATAATCTAAAATAATATTTCATAAAATATTTTAGTTATAGAAGTATAATATTTACTGTTATAAACTAGGCAGATATTTTATAGAATTATAACTATAAAAGAATACATTTTTAATCCAGACAATATGAGGCAAATTACTTTACATACAAGGAAACTAAATATTTACACAATACAAATAAATTACAAGCATTTCATAATACACTAATATAAAACAGTAACGTTATTGTCATAAACAACGTTATTGTATTATAATTGAATTGTAATACATTTATAATGTATACAATCACAATTTAAAATTCTTCTCTTGTATAATTATAACTCCATTCAAATATCAAATTACTATTTGTATGAACAACCATATATTTTTTTAACTTTTAAACTAATTTAAATAGTAAATATAACAAATATTAACTCGCTGTAAAGTTTCAATAACTTTTAGCAATTAGTTGTCTACTAAAATATACACATATTTTATGCGAAAAAAATAGTTGATGTACATATAGGTGTTGTATACAACATGTTTCTAAATGTATACATATAAATTTATATATGTATACATATGCACTTATAAATGAAATGAAAGTAATTTTAGTTATAAAATAGTATATTTACAATGATTATTTGGTTAGTTTTTAATAATACGCACTATTTTTTCCTGTCCTAAAAAAATCGTACTTCAATGCAATAGTTTTATTGATATTCAACAGCATCATTGATTATATTTCATTGATTTAATAAAAGTTTAACAAACGTGTTATTTGATTAATAATTGAAGGCTTTTATACGATATTACCAAATTTTTTGCAAAAAAGTTTAAAACCAAAATTAAATATAAACGTGTGAAGAACTGTGAACAAGTGTAAATATAGATATTAAAATAATTGGATTCATATAAAATTAAAGTCTGTACCTAAAACCTAAATATGAAGATGTTTTAAAAAGCAGTTAGGTTTCAATCAAAACTACGAGTTTTTACTTACTATGAAATCTTTGGCAAGTTAAAGATAAAATTATAAACATAATTAACTATACGATCACTTTGTTAAACCTCTTAATTTTTAACGTCACATTTGGTGATGAAATAATGAAGAATAAAAGCTGAAGGGACCTTACAGCTCCCAATTCTAAATTATTGGGTCCCTTCCATTTTCCCTACACCATATAATTTTACACGTCTCTTAATATTGTATTAAAACCACACTCAAAATATGTCATATTAAAGTTACCTTCAATATATATTTCATCACCTCTCTTTAAAAAGTAAGGGGTAAAGTTATTGAAACCAGTACGAAAAATAACCTAACATAGGGTCATATACAAATACTTATATACATCTACTACATGAATTTATTGATTAGTGTAATTTCATTGAGGCTTATAATCTCTGTAAAACGGAAATGATCAAAATTTATTCATTTTTCTGTCCACCAGATTTTCTGTCAACATGACCTTTTTGATATACCAAAAAGTTTTCTTTTAATTTATGGGCAGCGCTTTCAATTTAAAAGAACAACTAAATCCTACAGTATTTAAGTTCACTTGTACTGTGCGTGTATAGGTGTGTACAAGGATCAATGTCACTGTATGTGTTTGTAGGGGGGAAAGTGCAAATCATTATGAGCATACAAGTTAAATTGCAATTATAATACTAAAAGTTAATGTATTATACAAATAGTAAACCAGGTTTAAAAATTTACATTAACAAAATATTCCCTCTAGATAAACCATAATTTGACCATTAATCTCCCGTGGACCCATTATTGAACTGGAATTACGTAACATACTTATCCCCTATTACAGTAGCTATAGTGCCTGTACATCACTATAGCTACTGTTTAGTGGTGTTTAGTGGCACTACAGTCATACAGACTGTAGTGCCACTAAACAATTCTCCGTAAACCCACTATTGAAGTTATGATTAAGTAACACATCTATCTCCTATTACGATAGATAGGTCGAATTCCAATTTTAAAGCCTCGCTTCAACAAAAAGTACCTTAATTGTTTAGGGATATAAATAATCAATTTAACAATAAATTCCATTATATTTTAATTTTATTATGTATATTTGGATATAATACAAAAACATTGTTCATACATCGGCACAAGATGCAAGGGTGTCTTAGATAAAGTGTGTTTTAGGATAAAGTCGTTTTATACTTTATCGCCTAGTAATATACGCAGAAGCACTTTGGCGAGTTCCCAAAAGCAATAGTTAACTACTAGACAGGGAAGAAACCATGCTTGTGTTATTTGAACTTGTGTTATCTTTGCAAGTTTGAAACACGTATATTTTAATATGCCTATTAATTGTGGCAGTAAATTTATATTTATTTATTTTTAATTAATAAGTAGTTATAATTTAAACATTTTTTGTAAATTGAATGAAATTTTCAATTGTTTTGTGCTTTTTCTTAAATCCATAACTTTACTAGCGAAAATTGGGCAATATTACGACCGAATTTTTTTTACAATACCTATGTTTAGTTTTTAAATAGTTAGATAGTTTATAACAAATTCCAGCAAATTCTAAATGACAATAAAGGGTTAGCTAGTGAAAAAAAAGTGTATGAGTTATGTTAGCTGCTTATAAATATAATATTAAATCGATTACCAATGGATCTATGATTTTGACTGGTTTGAGAACGTTTTACGTTTGGCCTGTTGGTCATAAAGAGAATAGATTTATGCTGACTGGAAACAAGTCCGCAAGTTTGAGTCTGAATGGGTCATGTTTGAAAATGTTTTTAGTCTCTTGGTGAGGTTCAGCATACTGTTTTGAAAAAGAAAATGCCACTATATTTGCTACTCTATCATGGAAGCTCAATAATACTAAGAAACGATCTTTTTGTAGATAATACACAACAGACTATCATCTATGAGTAAAGTACACACCAAATAGTGCATACCAGGGACGTCAACTACTCGCTTATCTACTAACTCAAAACTAAGTTACAGCCATTTAGTATTAGGGTTAAAACTCAAAACTAAGTTACAGCCATTTAGTATTAGGGATAAAGAAACGGATATCAATTGTTTGGAGTTTCCTCGGTGTTGGACTCGCTGGATATAGCTCAATGTTTTAAGGTTTTTATTGATCTAAAATAACAATTAACAGTTCGTAAGACCATAAATTACATTTTAGTCTATGAAGTTTTTTTTAAGTAAAACATTTTAATATGCACAAAAGAAAGTTATAGTTCTGTACTATACCAACTTATAAAATGGGAATATGTTTAATTCATTATAAACGAAATTAGTGATTGTGTAACAGGAATTATCAGGTCATTACTAATAGCAGTATTAGTAATTATTGTTTTTTTTAATTATTAAAATATTCGAACATTTTTAAAACGTGTTTTTTTTTTTTTTTTTTTTTTTTATGTATGAAGTACAATACTTAAAGACTTACTAAATAGATTCCATAACTAGTTAAAACATATATCATGTATTCCCCGGTGTGTTTCCTATTCCAGGTTATGAGCGTCAACAGACGACTTAGTTAACATGGTGCATAAGATCAGGTCTGTCTCAGAATATTACAGGATATAGTACGTAGTCCACTGATTTTTATATGTAACCAGGTTAGGTTAGGTTAGGTTAGGTTAGGACATTGTAAAATTATGAAATAAACTTAATGTAAAACGGTTATTAAATGTTTAAGTGGAAACAATAGGGATGGACAAAAATAAATGTAATGAGAACAATTAGTAAAAGATTATGGTTTAGTACATTTCTATCGTATTAGGTGTTAAAATGTGTTTAAGTAATTTAAATATATTTAATTTACCAATTTAGTGTGATTAAGTGTTTCTAAGCCCGTGAGAAATAGAGTCATGTGATATAATATATGGCCACTCATCGTAAAATTTGGAAACCTCTATAGTTACGTGTGAATTCTATATAATTTAAGAAACAATATATTTATGTTGTGAAAAAGTATATATATTTCAAAGTTTATTATACTGTTGTTTTTATCATTTTTACTTAATTTGTTCACGCCAAGTATACGACCTTTATGTATGGATTTAAAGATGTTGGTTGGATATTTTTATATTTAGTTAAGTATAGTTATGTGTTATATTTAAATTGGATTGTATACTATGTACTATTCTTAAAGGTTCTGACTAATTTCGATTTTTACACGTAAGATAATGAGTTGTTATACCTCAGTAGATTGTTATGCTCGAAACACCTTACTTACAACAAACATACATTACATACCTTTTCTTTGTTCATAGAAATAATGGACGACGTTGGTAATATTTTCCAAAGTTTTCCTAGTGCATAATAAGCCTAGTGCAGAGGCTTTTCTTGTAACCTATAAAGAAGTGCGAAACTTTGTTACTGTTTACCTTAGTATGAATAGGCCTATAGAAAGAGTATATGAAGTATCTTATAATAACAATAATGTTATATATGTAACACTATATGAACTTTTATCTAGTATAACATGTTTATATTTTTTAAATAGTAAATAGATCGTATACATACCACCTAGAGCTTAATGTAAATTGAGTAAATTATAAAAATAATTTGTTTCTTATTTCATACGATTGAATAATCTGTAGAATAATACAAATTAGCTAACGTAATGATAATTAATTATAAGTAACTAGGTATATATTATTAATCTGAATATTTTATCCAGCTTAAAACTACCTTAATGATAATAAATTATGAACAAAAGGGAACATGATTACCATGTGTACAGTTTTTGGCAAGAAGTTAGGTTTTCGATCCTGAGTTTCAGACAGAGCAGTTTCAAATCCTTATCTTCACTGGGCGTTGTTTTTGATAAAGTTCGCCTTATACGTACTGGTTCTACCCAATTCTATGTCTGGATAAGTTTCCTGCAAAGATTAATTCAATTTGTAGGTGAAGTATGGTTGTAACGTTTAATTCGGGGCGTAAGCAAAATATTTTTGTCGCCCGATTAAAATAGTTACATTTACATTTATCTCTAAATGTTTCCCTGATAGACTCAGCGACTCCAGGGCCCGTTAAGCAAAAGTTCAGATTCGTTAAATAAAATTAAATGTAAATTGTTCAGTTTAAAGAATTCTAAAATTCTCTAACTAGTCCAAATAAAACGATCCATCCACTCAGTCTAGTGAGTTAGGAAAACAAGTTCCAACTCTTCAGCCTAAGCTGTAAGACTCATCATCGTCGGATGGACGTGGTTATTATTATTATGAAATTACTTATTATCCCGACGGTCGTCGGCAAGGAATCGGGTATCCCGACGGTCGTCGGCAAGGAATCGGTATCCCGACGGTCGTCGGCAAGGAATCGGTATCCCGACTGTCGTCGGCAAGAATCGGTATCCCGACTGTCGTCGGCAAGGATTCAGGAATCCCGACGGTCGTCGGCAAGGAATCGGTATCCCGACTGTCGTCGGCAAGGATTCAGGAATCCCGACGGTCGTCGGCAAGGAATCAGTATCCCGACTGTCGTCGGCAAGGATTCAGGAATCCCGACGGTCGTCGGCAAGGAATCAGTATCCCGACTGTCGTCGGCAAGGATTCAGGAATCCCGACGGTCGTCGGCAAGGAATCGGTATCCCGACTGTCGTCGGCAAGGATTCAGGAATCCCGACGGTCGTCGGCAAGGAATCGGTATCCCGACTGTCGTCGGCAAGGATTCAGGAATCCCGACGGTCGTCGGCAAGGAATTGGTATCCCGACTGTCGTCGGCAAGGATTCAGGAATCCCGACGGTCGTCGGCAAGGAATCGGTATCCCGACTGTCGTCGGCAAGGATTCAGGAATCCCGACGGTCGTCGGCAAGGAATCGGTATCCCGACTGTCGTCGGCAAGGATTCAGGAATCCCGACGGTCGTCGGCAAGGATTCAGGAATCCCGACGGTCGTCGGCAAGGAATCGGTATCCCGACTGTCGTCGGCAAGGATTCAGGAATCCCGACGGTCGTCGGCAAGGAATCGGTATCCCGACTGTCGTCGGTAAGGATTCAGGAATCCCGACGGTCGTCGGCAAGGAATCAGGAATCCCGACGGTCGTCGGCAAGGAATCGGTGAAATTTACAAGGTGGGTTAATACAAGAAGGGAAGCAGATTATCTTATACAACTACTTATACAACCCTCTAAAATCTCTAAATAAACTATGAAAACTGTCACCAAACATACACCAGTATAGCTACAAGAACAGTATGCGTCCAATATGTGTGAAATGGTCAAGCACAAGCAGGAATGTGCAGGCAGCCGCAAGCACCAACGTACATAAAAATATTACTTTTCAACTTTCAAATAAATTGGATTCTTGATTAAGTGCAATTAAAAGTATTCAGCAAAATTAAAAGCAAAAATATAATGAAAACAAAACTCTCTACTCGAGTAAATCAAAACTAAAAAGTATTCTTCAATTCCTTTAACTTGATAACAAAAAAAATACTACAATTATTCGTCAGAAGGTTCTACAGTTGATTAACAAATTACTTTCCTTCAATTATTAAATTTAGTCCACTAATCCAGAAAGTATGTTGGTCGTTGCACAAAGACAAGAAGATCAATCGTTGATCCCTACCTTGAATTGTAGAGTCTTGTAGGGGGTCGACACGTATCTTCAACTAAAATCACCTTTCTCACTCGCGTCTAAAACTCAACTCAACTTCCTCGTCGCCGCGCTGGACAGCCTAGAAGTCTGCCCACTCGTGCGCAGACGCGGCGTCCCCCTCCTGCGGCGCAGGTCAAGACGAGACCTCGCCGCGCATGCTCGGCCAGTCGGGCCGGCGCACTACAGATCCTCGGGAATGAGCCTGTACAAATGTTCTACTTTGTCCAAACCCGTCTCATGAAACTAATATTTTCTTCAAATAATAAGTCTCGTCAAAATAAAATAAATTAGGACAGCAACAAAAATCAACTTAACCTTGTAATGTGTTAAAATGTACCACTTACTATTTTAACACGTTACACTCCCCTCCTGCTTGGGAGTGAAAAGAAAAAGAAAACACTTTTTTTTTTCTTAAGGAACCATTTTTTTTATTTTCCTCTTGTAAGAACAACTTAATTGACGTAAAACTCTTCTTTTTATTCAAAACAAAACTAGACTGTACAAGAAAAATAATAGGAACTTAGAAAACGTTCTTCTGGAACAAACAAAAAAATCATCAACTAAAACAAATTTTTTTTCTCTCTTTTTTTTTTTTTTTTTACTCTGGATTTATGAATATCTTTAAATCTTTTACGTGGGACACACCAGCACTTTTCCCATTTTCGTCCAATAGCTCAAAAAGATTTTTCCCAAGAGGTTTGTGGATCGTAAACGGACCCTCAAACTTATAAGTCAGTTTGCTGGCTACGTATTCTGCGGCCGAGGACAGGACATGTGTCTTCCGCAGTACCTTTTGCCCCAATTGTAGGTCGTTCTCCCTTCTTCGGAGGTTGTAATATTTCGCCTGCCTCTCATAGGCTTTGGAGAGGTTGATTTTACACTGTTCTCGTAACCAATTAATTCTTAATGATCGCTGTTCGTGAATGTTTGCAAAGGACTTAGGTTGATCTGATGTCTCTACACTAATTAGTTCTTTGCATAGAGCATTTGGTGGTTTCAACTCTCGGCCAAAATTCAGCATAGCTGGAGAATATCGGGTTGAGTCATGAACCGCTGAGTTCATTGCAAATCTGAACTCATTTAGGTATAAGTCCCAATTTCGGTGATCGTTTCCCACAAATTGAGTTATCATTGTCTTAATAACTTTGTTTGATCATTCAGTTGGGTTTGCTTGCGGGCTATAGGGAGCCGTAAACTGGTGTTTGATTTCCCAGTCATTAGTAAGTTTGTGAAATAATTTCGAAGTATACTGAGTTCCGTTATCTGTTATCACTACTTCTGGAGCTCCGTATCTCAGCAATATCATTTCGGAGAAGGGTCGTATAACTGACTGAGCAGTTGCATTTTTCAAGGCTGCAATCTCCACCCATTTTGAAAAGTTATCCTGCATAACTAGAACAAATCGGTTCCCTTTCTTGGACCGAGGAAGCGGACCAATTATGTCTGTTGTAACGACATGCCTTGTGGCCTTCTAAAAAACATTTTTCCTCTAGGCCTTTTTTGCTCGGGCTTTGATTTCTGACAGCTTACGCACTCTCGTACGTATTTTCGTACATCTCGTCGCCAACCTGGCCAATAGTAGTGGTTAGCTATTCGTTTAATAGTTTTATTTATTCCCAAATGCCCAGCTATAGGAAGATCGTGGTTTTCTTTCATCGCCTTTAAACGTAATTCTTCAGGTACGCAGAACTTACTAACAGTTGTCGGATCAGTATCGAGTCCATTTTTACTTCCTATAATCCGGTAAAGTTGATTGTTTCGTATGAAATACTCTGCATATTTATCAGGGTTTTTCTGGACTTGATCGAATTTCTTCTTCCACCATGAAGACGAGGTTGTTTCTTGTTTCTTCGTGTCTCTAATAATAGGGAGGTCGTCATTCTTTCTCTCTTTAGACGTCACAATGGCACTATCGTAATTAAGAGGGTGTGTGATTTCATCACTACTAGGATTCGCATCAGACTGTGGAGGAAATTGGGAGAGGGTGTCTGCGACGTAGTTCAATGACCCTTTTCGGTACTGTATCTGAAATTTGTGCTGTTGGAGCTCAAGGACCCAACGCGCCAAGCGTCCAGACGGTTTCTCCAAATTCATTAACCACTTTAAAGCCTGGTGGTCGGTTATCGCTGTAAAGTTATAGCCTTCTAAATAGGGTCTAAATTTTTTTACTGCCCACACTAAGGCAAGGCACTCTTTCTCAGTGACTGTGTATTTTACTTCAGCTTGAGAAAGAAGTCGACTAGCATAGGCAATGACTTTTTCACGACCATTACTGCTCTGTGTTAAGGCAGCTCCCAATCCATTGTTCGAGGCATCCACTTGTAGAGTAAATGTTAGGTTAAAATCTGGACATGCTAATATAGGTGTTGATGATAATTTTTCTTTTAAGGATTTAAAAGCTTTCTCAGCATCCTCGTTCCATGTAAACTTTGTATCCTTCTTAAGAAGTTTCGTTAGTGGTGCCGATAAAGTTGCAAAATTTGGGACAAATCGTCTGTACCATGAGGCAAGACCCAAAAAGCTACGTACACCTCGGACATTCTTCGGAGTAGGGAACTCCTGGATTGCTTTAACCTTATCGTTATCAGTCTGGATACCCTCTTTATTTACTACCTGGCCAAGATATTTTAATTCGGTCTTAGCGAAATGGCACTTTTCGGCATTAAGTATGAGACCAGCTGCTCTCAGACGTTCAAATACCTTTCTCAGTAAAATTAAATGTTCGTCAAACGTCTTTGATACTACCACTATGTCATCTAAGTAAGCAAAGGCGTTAGGTTCAAATTCTGGCCCAATTATGGTGTCTAGTAGCCTCTGAAAAGTGGCAGGGGCTGAATGTAAGCCAAAAGGCATTACACGAAACTGAAATAATCCTCTCCCAGGGACGGTAAAAGCCGTGAGGGGTCTGCTGTCTTCTTCTAAGTTTACTTGCCAGTAACCATTTTTGAGATCAAGTGTACTGATATAGCTTGCTTCACGCAGTTTTTCTAAGATTGCATTAACTTGGGGTAGAGGATAAGCATCTGGTATCGTAGATTCATTAACCTTTCTAAGGTCTATACAACATCTATACTTGCCCGAGGGTTTCTTTACCAGAACAACCGGGGATGACCAAGGACTATTTGATTTCTCAATCACTTTTTCTGCAAGCATCTTGTCAACTTCTTCGTCTAATATCTTTTGCATGAAAGGATTTCTGTGGTAATATCGTTGCTTTATGGGTGATATGCCTGGCTTCAATCTTATCTTGTGGGTAACTATATCAGTCACTCCTTTTACATAGTTAAACTTGGGTAATTCCTTGTCGAGAAAATTCTTTAAAGTTTTCTGCTTAGTATCGGATAGTTCACTAATACCACTAGAATCGTAGATTTCATCATTTGGAATCTTTACATTGGTTTCCCTCCGTGTCGGACATAATTCAAAAGACATTACGCCTAGGGAAGGAATTAAATCCATGCCAATTACCATTTGTGCTGTTAGACCTGTCATGCTCAAAGCCTTAGTTTGATTACACCTCTCGTTGATTATACATTGGAACTCATAAGCTTCCCTGACTTCTGATCGAGTACCATTAGCCATGTTTACTTGCACTTTTAATGGTTTTGCTACTACACCATTGTCTCTCAGATGTGACGTAATTTTGTCTCCAATGAGGGTGATCATTGAACCCGTGTCTAAAAGTGCTTTAAACATCTTTTTCTCTATAAATACATCCAAAAAAGGTCTAGAGTCAAGATGGGGAATCCTCACACAAAAGTTGTTATTATAAAATCTTATTAAATTGAGCCATTCTTGCCATTCTGCGGGAGTTGTACGTTCTTTGTCGTTGTTTCGAGACGCAGAGTACCCCCTTTCCTCTGGTCTCTATTCTCGTTTCCCTGCCTGCATCTACAATGGATCGTTCTTACTCCTTCTGTCTTGCAATTGTAACAACGTATTATTTTCGGTAACTTACACTCAAAGAATCGATGTCCAATCTTTTCACAGTTCCAGCATGTAGGACGTTTATTGTCTTCAAGTGGCATATTATAATTATATTTCAAATTTCGTGAATTTGGTTGTGGAGAGTGTTTGAATGAATGAATGTTATCCGTTACTTGGAGTCCATTGTCTCTTTTAGAAATTGAGGATTCAATTTTAGGTTGTGACGTGTCTTCTACATTACCAATTACGTCTACATTGACCGATCGATTAGGGCGGTTTCTCAAAGAAAAAGTAGCCTCTGGAAAGAGCGCTTGGGCTGGGGAGGGAGGAGGGCGATAATTTCTCTTCTCTCTTATGTAGTTCTCATAACCCTCGGCAAGATTCATGAGTTCACTAACACTCTGAAACTGATCTCTTCTAATTGTTAGTTTGTACTCAGGCCTCATATTCCTATACAAACGATTTAGAAGGTCATTTTTAGAGTAGTTTCCTTGACGACGCATAAGCATATTCAGTGCTACAACAAAATTTCGGAATGGTTCCTGCTCTCCTTGCGTTTGTCGAACTATCTCTTCATCTAAGTTCCTTCTATAATCAGGAGGAAGGAACTATTCTTCAAAGTCTTTAATAAAATCTTCATAAGAATTCCAACTATCCTTATTATTACGATACCAATATAGTGCTTGGCCTTTAAACAGTTCTGGTAGGGTTTTTAATAAAGCCTCGTGTTCGATTTCATAAGCCTCAATTAGCTCGTTTAAGCGTTCCATAAATGACACAGGGTCTCTGGTACCATCAAATCTGAGGTTCCATTTTCTAACTTGATTGCATATACTTCCGACTCCAGTAGGGGTTGTTGTAGCTTGCCACCCATGATTTCTTCCACGAGAAAACTCCTCAACACTCTGGATACTCATTGTTGGTTGTCCTACGGACTGAGTTGTACTTGTTTGTGTTAAAACTGTAGATATGGGCTGTGGTTTGTCTTTTTGTCGAGATTTTTGCACTAATAATGACAGAACTCGTTGAACGTCTCTAAATTCTATGTCAGGCGGAAGGCCAAGAATCTCTCTCACACTTTCCTGTTCAAGTTTTTCAGGAGGCAAAAACGTTTGTGGATGTGCCAATTTGGTTGTTTCCACAGTAAAAGGAAATTCATTTTCTGTCTGTTCATGTGATAATACTCGTTCCGCTTCATCAGAGGTTTCATTCGTACCAAAGCCTTGTCGTAAAAAGTCTCTAAAAATCTTCCGTAGCTCATCTATTGCTCCATCAGTTTTCAGATTAAACTTTTTCATTTCGTGTTGTAATTCAGATTTATTCAGGCCATAAATCCAGCCAACACGAATATCCTGAGTAGAAGGTGACTGAATGGAAGACGTAGTAGATTGTGGAGGTGGGATATTCAGAGGTATATTCGAAATCGTACCCTTAGATGGTACCTTTAATACAGGTACGTTGGTAGGAGTAGTTTTGACCTCCTGAGATCTAGATATTGTCGTTTTGGCTTGACTATCAACTTTTGGTTTCGTAGGATCAGTTCCAGTAGTCTCTTCATATATATACAATGTGAAAAGGATCCTAAAACTTTTAAACCAATACTTCAAGGGGTACATCGTGCTCTAACTTAAGGGTCACTTTCTACTATGCAAAAGATTCAAGATATTTCGTTGTGTTCGCTGTCCACAATAGATTCGTGCAAGTCGAAAAGACCAAAAAATGAGTCCCTGTTCGGGCGCCAAAATGTAACGTTTAATTCGGGGCGTAAGCAAAATATTTTTGTCGCCCGATTAAAATAGTTACATTTACATTTATCTCTAAATGTTTCCCTGATAGACTCAGCGACTCCAGGGCCCGTTAAGCAAAAGTTCAGATTCGTTAAATAAAATTAAATGTAAATTGTTCAGTTTAAAGAATTCTAAAATTCTCTAACTAGTCCAAATAAAACGATCCATCCACTCAGTCTAGTGAGTTAGGAAAACAAGTTCCAACTCTTCAGCCTAAGCTGTAAGACTCATCATCGTTGGATGGACGTGGTTATTATTATTATGAAATTACTTATTATCCCGACGGTCATCGGCAAGGAATCGGGTATCCCGACGGTCGTCGGCAAGGAATCGGTATCCCGACTGTCGTCGGCAAGAATCGGTATCCCGACTGTCGTCGGCAAGGATTCAGGAATCCCGACGGTCGTCGGCAAGGAATCGGTATCCCGACTGTCGTCGGCAAGGATTCAGGAATCCCGACGGTCGTCGGCAAGGAATCGGTATCCCGACTGTCGTCGGCAAGGATTCAGGAATCCCGACGGTCGTCGGCAAGGAATCAGTATCCCGACTGTCGTCGGCAAGGATTCAGGAATCCCGACGGTCGTCGGCAAGGAATCGGTATCCCGACTGTCGTCGGCAAGGATTCAGGAATCCCGACGGTCGTCGGCAAGGAATCGGTATCCCGACTGTCGTCGGCAAGGATTCAGGAATCCCGACGGTCGTCGGCAAGGAATCGGTATCCCGACTGTCGTCGGCAAGGATTCAGGAATCCCGACGGTCGTCGGCAAGGAATCGGTATCCCGACTGTCGTCGGCAAGGATTCAGGAATCCCGACGGTCGTCGGCAAGGAATCGGTATCCCGACTGTCGTCGGCAAGGATTCAGGAATCCCGACGGTCGTCGGCAAGGAATCGGTATCCCGACTGTCGTCGGCAAGGATTCAGGAATCCCGACGGTCGTCGGCAAGGAATCGGTGGTATCCCGACTGTCGTCGGCAAGGATTCAGGAATCCCGACTGTCGTCGGCAAAGAATCGGTATCCCGACTGTCGTCGGCAAGGATTCAGGAATCCCGACTGTCGTCGGCAAGGATTCAGGAATCCCGACGGTCGTCGGCAAGGAATCGGTAAAATTTACAAGGTGGGTTAGTACAAGCAGGGAAGCAGATTATCTTATACAACTACTTATATACAACCCTCTAAAATCTCTAAATAAACTATGAAAACTGTCACCAAACATACACCAGTATAGCTACAAGAACAGTATGCGTCCAATATGTGTGAAATGGTCAAGCACAAGCAGGAATGTGCAGGCAGCCGCAAGCACCAACGTACATAAAAATATTACTTTTCAACTTTCAAATAAATTGGATTCTTGATTAAGTGCAATTAAAAGTATTCAGCAAAATTAAAAGCAAAAATATAATGAAAACAAAACTCTCTACTCGAGTAAATCAAAACTAAAAAGTATTCTTCAATTCCTTTAACTTGATAACAAAAGAAATACTACAATTATTCGTCAAAAGGTTCTACAGTTGATTAACAAATTACTTTCCTTCAATTATTAAATTTAGTCTACTAATCCAGAAAGTATGTTGGTCGTTGCACAAAGACAAGAAGATCAATCGTTGATCCCTACCTTGAATTGTAGAGTCTTGTAGGGGGTCGATACGTATCTTCAACTAAAATCACCTTTCTCACTCGCGTCTAAAACTGAACTGAACTTCCTCGTCGCCGCGCTGGACAGCCTAGAAGTCTGCCCACTCGTGCGCAGACGCGGCGCCCCCCTCCTGCGGCGTAGGTCAAGACGAGACCTCGCCGCGCATGCTCGGCCAGTCGGGCCGGCGCACTACAGATCCTCGTGAATGAGCCTGTACAAATGTTCTACTTTGTCCAAACCCGTCTCATGAAACTAATATTTTCTTCAAATAATAAGTCTCGTCAAAATAAAATAAATTAGGACAGCAACAAAAATCAACTTAACCTTGTAATGTGTTAAAATGTACCACTTACTATTTTAACACGTTACATGGTTTAAATGACCATTTAGAATGAAATTAAAAGAAATAAATTCATGACATTTTCTAAGTGATGAGATATATTGTATATTTCACTAAATATTTTGTAGTTAATGGGAACACAAAACAAATAAATTAATGGTAAAAAATAGCACTACTAAGATGTATTTAAATACCGAAAATCTTGATGCAATATTAAAAATTTATTGAACCCAGTATTATCAAAAATTAAATTATAATTAAAGAGCCTTTTTCATAATTTTCTTCAAATTTTTAATAACAAAATTTTAAAGTATTCGAACTTCTCTTTCACCAGATCATTACTCCTTAGTGCAGTTGGCCACCGGATCTCCTTAACTCTTATATTTACTTGATAAATATATATTCCTTACGATTAAGAAATAAAGGTGATTACGTATCTTGAAATTAACTAATTGGCTGAAGAAATTACTATTGACTCATTTCAATACACCTTATGTATACCTCATACTTAAATGTTCAATTGTCATGGAATTGTATCTAAAATGCTATATTCTTCTGTATTTTAAATTTTATAATGTTAACAATCGTTCATTATAATATAGCCTCACACTGAAAATAACATATGCAACGTAAAATTATTTCTTCAAAAATAAAAAATATCTTATTCCGCCAGATTATTTAGGATAATAGTAGAGGTAAGACAACTGTTTAGAATGAATAAAACAATATAAAAAAATGGATCTGAATAATATAAATATACAATAAGTAACGAAATAATTATTTATTCATATTTGTTCCCATCTCTTTTTGAATTATTGACAGTAAGTGGACATTTGACATGTGCCTGTCACTACCATCACGTCATATAAATTCCAAATCAAAAATAACAAACATATTGATATGCTTTCATAAAACATATTTTCTGTAAAAATTTTCCTATGGCAGCATTCCCGTATAAAGTAAATTATTGTTATTATCTAACATAGATATTAAAAATAAAATTTAAAAATAATATATTATTTAACTAGACTTATACTCAGTGTAGAGTAATACATACTTAACCAGGTAATTTGTTTTTCTTTATGTGTTTTATTTATTTACTTTCTTTTTTTTAAGTTGCTATTGTTTGGATCATTTGTAGTACGGGAATAATTCTCATAATTCAATATTTAATACAAAATAGGTATCTAACATTGTTTAACCCTTCGCACTATCATATTCAGTATAGCGGGATATGATGTTTTCCTGTACCACTCTGGTTAAAGGTGTCGGATGCCTGTCTGTCAGCTCTTATATCCGGCATTACTGGCCAACCCTAGTTTCCTCTACAGCTCTTCTATGAGGTCACCTCATCTGCACATTGCACTCACTCTGGTGTTTGTTTACTATTACTCGTACATTTTTAAAACTGTTTAAATCGACGTTTAAAGGTCCAGGTATTTCAATGGTATACTAGTACTACAAACCTAAGTTTTACATGTCCTCATTATTCGGTTTGTTTATTTTATTGAAATTTAAACTCATTCTGCCAGAAAATTGTTTAGTATTGTTAAATTATTTTAAAGTAAACTCTTACTATTGGATAGTCTTTGCTTTTTTTGATAAGCTGGGTTTTTAATGTTGTTTATTATTAATATCTATGAAAAGTATGTAAATATGGTAATATATTTCTATATACTATATCTTAAATAAAATTTTAAAATGTTACAAGAAATCCTTGAATAGCTTGTAAAAAAAAGTTAAAAAGTTACACAAGAATGTACCTTGACAATTATGTAAAAAAAGTTTTTTTTATGTTAAATGAAATACTTAAATTACGTATATAGTCTGACAGCCCTGGACACAGTGCGTCAGCTTTGTTTTCCATTTATATCCCTTTGCTGGGACTGGAATGACGGAACAGCTTACCACATAACTCAGGCCAACATTTATTTTTTTTATTTATAGTTAGTTGAAAGAAAAAATAGGGCTATAAATATTAGTAAATTATGTTTATTTATTACAATGTGATGCGACAAGTATTTTTAGGCTTGTAAATTTATTTTTATTTATCAATATAACCAAATTGTATTATTAAAAAGTATTTGCTTTGATTCTTATAATAGTTCTGAGGAACAAACTGAGGTCACACCTCGTACTAGTTTCAGTAGAAATTAGCAAAATATCAAATAAACCTTTCATAATAATATCCAGTCATACTGGATACAAGCGGGTTCAAGGAAAATGGCATGTACACTAGATTTGACAGTTGACGGACATAACTGTGCAGTTTCTTACAAGAGCTGTAACGGAAAATACAGGTAGCCAGTAACGCTGGATACAAGAGCAGCTGATGGATAGAACAGACACATTTTCCAAGAGTGCTAGGGGTTAAAGGTTAGGAAAATATTAATTACAAAATTACAGGTACGTAAATAATATGGGCTAAATAGAGATTGAACTAAAAATCTCGTAAATTAGAGATTACACATCTATAGTTTATAAATATTTTGAATAAATACTATAAATATTGCTACAAATGCTTTCTAATACTTCTTTCACAAATTATACTTTCGACTACAATATGATACTTTTTTTACGATAGAAAAATGCATTATGCATCGTCAGGCCCCTTATTCCTGGCACCTGGTGTGTGGGACTCTCACCCACTAAAATCCCATCGGCCCAGGCACAATTTTCTCTCGGATCCACTTGCCTCATTACTTCAAGAGGGTGCCTACGTCAGCCCTCACTGGGTTACTACTGCGGTTTTTACACCATGACTAATAATGCCGGTGCCGCATTAAGTTTATTCACTCTTCTTTTGCTTCAGCACCTCTCTACGTAATCATATGTCAAACAATAGTGTCCGGTGAGAGAGGGTTGACGACTGCTTCTAGCTCTCTTCTTTCTGCCTCCTATCTCCTGGACTGGAAGAAGGTGTGTAGGATGTCGTCATTCTTAGTCTTCGTAACGACACTCCTATATCTCGACCTTTCACAACTTCTCTGGGTAAGCCTGGAAGAAGCCGTGGCCGGTGAGGAACTGGTTAAGTAATAATTCACTTCCCCAGATTTTCTCTCCATCCATTCTCGCAGGTTCATTATCAGCCGTACGGTCTGATTGCTCCTATTATTCTTACATTTTGTTGGACTTTACCAACAAGCATGTAAAGTGATTTATTAACTACACGACGTTTCGAGAGGTTTCATAACTCCCCTTTTTCTCAAGTGACCTTAATTAAATTACATTTATTATTTAAAAGCAAAACAAAAGAAAGTCCTGAAGTAAATGCTTCAGGCCATGTCACAATACCTTTTACAAAACAATGACATATTACCTGATTATATTTAAAACATAAACACAACCAGCCATAAATTCGCAATAATGCATTCTGATAATGAATAAACATAAAAAAACATAAAAAACGCACAAATTACATGAATGCTGCAACTACCTCCAGGCTAAGGGAGCTGGGATCATTTCCAACGTTCCCTTACACTAGACACATCACTAATGGAACGCCATTTAAGTTACCCATCAAACAGTTCGCTGGAAGTTAGTGGAAGGGGTCCTCTCCATGCGGCTGTTAAGGGAACAATTAGATCTTTTGGCGAGAAAATTTTGTACTAAATCTAGCGGCCTTTGGGGTTTTGATTTTTCACAATGTTTTTAACAAAGATAACAAGAGGATTCTAACTTAAATGCTACTTTGACTAATCATATTGGTTTTTATGTATTTTTTTTTTTATTATTATTATTTTATTAAGGCACCTTCGAAACAATTGTTTGTAGTAATGCTGCTCTTTAAGAATTATTTGTGCCCCACCCCGTTGAAATGAATAGTTTTCCCCTACATAATGTTCTAATTTAGATTTATTGCTTTCACTGTTATAAGTGTTTTTCTTGTGTTTTGTCATATTAATGCGTATTGTCAAAAGATGTTTAGTTTCACCTATGCATTCTCTTTTGCATTCAAACTGTATGCTATAAACATACATTTTTAAGACTTTCTGTTAATTTTTTTGTTTACTTTTTACAAAATACATTCTCCGTAATATATTTTGCATCTTAAAAGCTGTTTTGATCTCATAGTTTCTTTTTTAGATGTATTTTTAAGCGATTATTCTAAGTTTTTCTGACTTTTTAGGTAGGTAAGGAATACAAATGGCATTTAGTTTTTCCGCCTGTATATTACATTTTTTATTATTCGTTTTTTTAATTTTTTATCGTCTCTTCAGGATATCCATTGTTTCTAAAAAGTTTAAAGTACTAAAATAATTTAATTTTCATATTTAGAAAATGACAAAAGAATTATTAAAATCAACTTCATTTGCTTTATATAAATGTTTTGTCGGGTACTTCCACTGAACAAATACACAGAGAAAACATAACTTAGTTAAACATTGTA
>JAQJVL010007512.1:0-23665 GCA_035578905.1 Stictocephala bisonia
AAAGGGAAAAAACCCAAAACAACCCTGTGTAGCCCTGTTACACCCGGATTGTCTACGCTATCAATGATTGTGTTGTGTTTCTTTAGCTCAATTCGTGAGAACAGGAAAGCTGGGAAGTTGTTAACAAGTTTTATAGTAGAATTCTTTGGGTATGCTGACCCGTCTGATTTTTTCACGACTTCACCTTGAATGTGAAACATTATGCGAGAATCGTAAAACGCATCACCATGGTCCAATCTGAACACAGTGTAGTTGTTCGGTGTGTTGAAATTGAGATCAGACACTGCGTTAACAGTCCTGTACTCACTCCTCACAACACCGCCCATAAACTTGGTATAGATCGCTTCCATTGTGAAATATATCACCACTTATAGTATTCACATAGGGTACATAGAACCGGACGTACCCAAACCCATACCGAGTTTACGTTTCAACCACATTCCACCGGTTGTAGCAAGAGCAACTGCACGTTCATTCAAATCAGCATCAGGTGCTATGACTCTACGCCACGCCTTCTTCTGCAACTCACGATCGGCCACCCATTTGTCTTCTGTATTTTCGTGTTTGCTGTACCAAAGGTCATGTTCTTTGCACGCCTCGTCAAGTGGGTTGATTCCTTTATCTCCTCTAGCCAATCGTTCGTCTAGTTTTGTACCGGGTCCACAAAAATTGTACGTATCAAATTTCAAATTGCGTGGAGCATGAAGCTCGAACGGTAGATTGTTGATGATATCGTTCAAAAGGCCAGACCCTTCGATCACACTCTCCGGTAATGCTGAAAGACAACGTACTAGATATTTTGTTCCTCGTGGAGTCTGCACTAACTCTTCCATTCTGTCGTATATGAATTTGACGAGAGATAGTTTCTCGTTATGAAAATTGTTGTTGCCGGCCATTTCTTGAGCGTAAATGTAATTCAATCGTTTTACCAGTTCATTGAGATTGTTGATGTATTTGTATTCTACCGGCCTACTGCTGTAGACTGCCAACCCAGACCCAGTCATTTCATCATTGTTGTCAGTCTTTATATTTTCTTCCCAAATTCGTTTGATCATGCGTTTCCATTTACGACCCTGACTCGCTTTTGGTCGATTTGAAAGAGGATCGTTTTTCTGAAATATGGAATTTGTTCTGAGCAATATATCTTTGTATGCATTCCAATCGTCCGGCGTATAGTTGTCATCACTAATGTAATCGTTCTTCGTCAAAAGACGCCAAAGACCAGCCGTGCCTTTGTAAGTTTTTTGATCTTTTATTAGAACGATATCGTCGTAATTAAACGTGATCGGCTCGGATCCAATTTTAGCTTGATTAGCATTGTCATCATACCAAATACCGAACTGAGCATCTCGTGCTTTAGGTAAATAACTTGATGCAGTCAATCCCAGTGTAATTTTCTTTGTATCCATCAGTTGTTTAAACGATTGATTCAATTCTTGTGAAGGAGTATCTATGTCAGAACGCTCAGTCAACGGGCTTCGTCCTTCTGGTGTACCAGATCTCGTTAATGGTATTCGCATGAGTTGTCGCATACGTAGTCTTTTACGATCTTCCATTTCTTTAGCCTCGTTGACTGCATCTTTCTCTTTTTGTTTTATGATTGCATTCGTTATGGGCTCATACTTTTTCTGCCTTTCGCGCATCTCCTGCATTTCTTGCACGTATACACTGGAAAATTCATTCTTCAAATTATCGTTCAGTTCCTCCAACTGTTTGGCTTTTACCACCGTTAGAGGCTCAGACTCCTTAGGAAGCGGAGTTAAAATGTTGGTTGGTTTTTCTGAAGGGTGGTGCTCTATTGATGGTCGAGAGCCAGATGACCGCTCCTCTTTCTCAGCGGCTCTGAATTTGCGTATAAGTTCTCGCTGTAGCTCTTCAAGACGTTTTGCTTCCAATACATTAGCCATAGTGCTATACTTATTTAAATATGGTCTGTTAGATTTTTATCTTGCAACTGGCTTGGGTATAAGTTTTTCATTTAACATACATTTGTACTTTCCCGAGTGTACTTTTTTGTTCATGTCAATAGATAGAAAGCCGTGTGGTTGACTCCAACATTTCTTGCACATAGATTCAAATTGGATGTACGACATATCTGATCCGACAAAGTCTTCATATATTCGCTTGCTGTAGTGCTTATTCTGATTGAACACGCAAAGTAGATTGACATTGTTACGGATTACTTGCATATCCACATGCCTATAGCTCTGGCTGAGATACACACAGGATATGAGTTTATGTCGACCTCGAATAAAGTATTCTTTTATTGGGGTTTGTTTTTCAAGAAGACAGTCGTCGAAAACCACCAACGAATTTGGTTCACATTCATCAACTGAGATTAGGTCTTCGCAGCTTGTATAAAAAAACGCTATCTGTTTCCCTAACTTCACCCCAACTTGGGTGTACATGTCACGAAGGTTAGAGTACGCAGTCTGATCGATTGATCTACTGAACACGTACAAGTTCTTAAATGTCAACCCTTGACCGTCGTAAATAAAGTTCAGCAAAAGATTCGTTTTCCCACTACCGGACGGGCCAACAATTAAACAGCGAAGTGGTCTCGGTATCAGGTCGTTGTCGAAGTAGTCATTTACATACACTTTGATATCCATTCCAGATGGGTACTTAAAAGTGGGGTATTTTATAATGTCCCCAGGGTAGTGATTTGATCCCATCTTCTAATATGTAGCGTTTGTCATCTTTACTACTCAGTGATGATTTGAATAGCTCAACACTGAATAGTTCATGCCTAGAACTACGTATCATGTTCATAGATGTGTATTTAGTTTTCCCTTTGAACAGACACTCTTTGTAGTCTGTAAATGATATCTCATTTTCCACAACAGACTTTTTAACCCCTTTAGATCGTTTGGAGGTTTTCAGTTTATCTAGTTTATTTTTTTCGTCATTCTTTTCTCCGTCTTCTAATTGATACGCGTACATTTTGGATCTAAGCCGACGAATTCTCGCATGATAGAACCCTTTAGTTCGTCTTTCATTTTGCCCAATATTTTTTGTTAACTCGGGGCATACCGTACGGATATTTCCTAAATCATGTGGCAAAATAATTTATCAATTGCATGTCTGAAAAAATCACTTGTTCTGGAGCATTTTACGAATTAATCAGTCAAAGAAAATTCTCAACGGTGAGCAAGTTTTTTTCACATGAAAATGAATTTGACATCATCTAAAGTATTGATTTCCGGATACAGACTTCCAAAGTCGACATTTGAGGAACTTTCGGTTTTTAATTTAGCAATATGCTTATACGGCAAGCTTTAAAAATTTCCATTTGTTCACGATGAAGAAATAGTTCAACAATCAATTGTTTCTAATGAAAAATGAATAAGAAAGCTCATACTGTTACATAAAGTATCTGAAAAATTAGTGAATTCCAAGTGACAAAAAATGGACATAATTGGCTGTGCAGAAGTCCTTCAGCATTTCGGAAGAGGATTTTGATACTTCTAGATAAAGTAAATTGGACTGTGGGAACACTATGCTGTACGAAAAGTTAGTGGCAGATGAAGGTCTTTCATCCAATTCAAACAATTTAAATTCGATGAGAGTGTTAATTCTCGCTGTTTGATGTGGTTTGTTAATTATGACATCAAGGACCGGTCGACAGAATCACGACCTATACCGCGGATATCAAAAATCGCAATAAGTTTCTGTTTTGGTGGAAACACATACAGAGGTATTCAAAATCCACCAGTTTTTTATTTTGAGATGGATGTTGCTTTTCAAATTTGTACGAACATTGATATGTGAATCGGAGGAAGCTTTAACGCTACAACAGTGGAAAGCGGTCCAATGTTTCACTGACTGTTGTTGAGGGTCTGAATACATCAAGATGTATCGTTAGAAGAGTATTAGAATTTACGCGTGATGGCATCATGATTCATATAACCGGTAAATTCAGAAGTTTTTACCTTTATTTCTTATTGAACTTTAGGCCTAATTTATACCCGTCTTCATTCCAAGTGGCTGGTTATGTTACAACCTATTCATTAAAAATCGGTTGAGCTGGAACACTATCGATGCTGAATACCAATACTAACAAAATTGGCATTTCGTTTCTTGAAAGGTTGAAAATTGGTTTTAAATACATTTTTGATTCGGTTTCATATTTATGAAGTCTCATTGGACACTTTTAGCTTTCCTAAAAGTTTTGCTATTAAAACATATCAAAAATATTGATGTTCATTATATCTGTATGGAAGGTGTCTATCCATATCGTTATATGGATTGTTGGACAAGTACAATGAGACATCACTACCGCAAAACAGCATTTTATAATAATTAAATAAGACCAATTATCAAGAGTCTAATTACAAATCGCTTGTATGGTCTCGCATGATATTGGAGTTAAAGTTCTAAATGGATACGCATTTATAAAAGTACAAATTTACCTAACATGTCTGAAAATTTTAAATGAGTGCATGGGATATAAATTAATGGCATGGTATTTCTAGCCAGTCTACTGGAGTGCGATGCTGAAATACTACATTAAGTTGAATTAATTAAATATTAAAATTTTATAAGTAGGCCTACATAATTTTGATTGTTAAGAGTATTATTTGGAGTCTTAATACTTATATCGCCAACTATTATTACGTTATTGCATAGATTGTCGACAATATCAGAAAATTCTTGCAAAAATTCAGTTTCAGGAAACCTATATATACATAACATTTTAAAATAACTATTTCCTATTTTAATATCTATTAATAAAGCATCAGCAGTTATCATATTTATATATAATTCTCTAACGCAAATTGAATCTCTTACATAACACATAATACCCCCCGCCCTGTAATTGTGATTACATTTGGAAAACACACTATAACCACTAAGTTTGTACATATTTACTTCCTCTGATTCTACCCAAATTTCACTTAAATCTATAAAATTTGGAATTGGAAGAATATTATTAATCTCCGCAACGAAAATATTAAAATTTTTTCTTAGGCTTCTAATATTTGTGTACAATAAACTGAAAAATGTATTATTACTCTGAAGAAGAAAAAAATCTTTCAAGTCTGCAATATTTTGTATATTACTGGTAATAACCATACAGAAGATTTATAACTGGGGTTTGACATAAGAAAAAGAAAAAATAATAACTGAAACTTTTCATACACAACATAATGTTTCGATTTACTTAAGCTTGGTCATCTCATCGTAACTACTTATTTTTTTTGCTTTGTCCCCAGAGGCTTTACGAAAAAAAACTTGCCTTCCCTGCACCATACATAAGAGTATCCTATGTCCTTGCATTTTTGTTTTAATTTAACTAAGAAAAACTTGTTACTGGGCGTCAAGTGCTCGTTTACGTACACTTTCTGTTTGTTAAAAGAACTGTTTACCTGACTTGCACATAGATTTTTTTCTCCCTGAACTTTCCAGTTAAGCTGTCCCTGGTAGCTCTTTTATGGAACTGCACCACGATCACCGACGTCCGGTCTTGACGGTAGGAGGGCACCCACCTCGTCATCCTGCACATCCACGCCCAGCTTCCCTCCCACGTCTTTCACTATTTCAGTAACATTCTCGTTAGTTGTAACTGGTATACCGCTGATCTCAAGGTTATTCCTGCGGGTGTATTGCTCGAGATATCGCATTCTTTCTTTGAGATCATCCACCTCAGTTGACAGAGAAGTGTTCTTGGTGCGTAGATCAATATTCTCCTTCTTCAGGTCCTCAAGTTCGGTTGAGATCTTCTTCATTAACTCCAAAGTATTGAAAGTATCTAATTTATCCGATACAAACTGAATAGCAGTTAAAAACTTGGACATTTCATTTTTCAGATTTTTATTTCACTGAAAACTTCTTGTTTAAATTGTTCCATAACTTTCACAATGAAATCTTTAGTAATCACCGTATCCGACATGACACTAGATTCTTAGTTGAAGAGCCTGTACGGCATATTTTGCACTTATATTCACGATTAGATTGCGTTTTATAGCCCTTTATTTCATCCTTCACACATGAAAAGTGGAATAAATTACCACAGCTGCCGCTACACTTTATACTATCGCTCTTGTCGCTCTCACCAGATTGACCACAAACACCACATATGAACGACATTTTAATTTATGCACACAAAAAGACGCATAAAATGTAAGTAAAACTTGTAATAGCGAGTCACTAGATCACGGATTGACATGCGTGACCTGTCCACATAGAGCGACTCGGCAGAGCGTGTTATCATCTCCGATAACAGAGCTAGACAGAGCTGTTTTCGTCTAACTCACAGACGAACCAATACATGCTCGAAGAGTGAATGTTCACTGTGTCATTAGCCATCATTGTGTTAATTGTGCTTTGTCACGTCTTAAAATAATTTAATAACAATTATAAGGTGTTGAATTTCGGAAATATGTAATTTTATTTATAAATAGCAATACAACTCTTATGCACTGGCAATAAATTTCTCTGAATACACGCTAACAAACCACACTTCAAATGTCAACCTTTAGGAACCAGGATTAACTGAATAAGGCCCACGAAATTTTGCAAGGAAATTAGCTGATAAAAAACCTGGAGAGAAATATTGTAAATAGCTTTTCGGAAACTAAGATACATTTATCAATACTTGCTTGAATGGTAACGGCAAAGAAAGAAGACAATGTGTTGTAATGGTTGAATGGTAACGGCAAAGAAAGAAGACAATGTATTGTAATGGTTGAATGGTAACGGCAAAGAAAGAAGACAATGTGTTGTAATGGTTGAATGGTAACGGCAAAGAAAGAAGACAATGTGTTGTAATGGTTGAATGGTAACGGCAAAGAAAGAAGACAATGTGTTGTAATGGTTGAATGGTAACGGCAAAGAAAGAAGACAATGTGTTGTAATGGTTGAATGGTAACGGCAAAGAAAGAAGACAATGTGTTGTAATGGTTGAATGGTAACGGCAAAGAAAGAAGACAATGTGTTGTAATGGTTGAATGGTAACGGCAAAGAAAGAAGACAATGTGTTGTAATGGTTGAATGGTAACGGCAAAGAAAGAAGACAATGTGTTGTAATGGTTGAATGATATTAAAAATAAAATAATATAGGTTTTAATACAGAGGATTACAATTGTACAATAATCCTTCAACAGTAAATTACCCTACGGCATGTTTTGTAAGATGGTTTCTCTATATGTATTTGCTTTTATCCTTAATAATTATATTACGAATAATGTTTGAATAATTATACTTCTAGTAACACAATTATATGGAAAATACTATTTAACTTGCTGTTTGTGTTCTTAATAAATGGATACATTAGCACTCTTTCTATAGCTATAAGATCGTTGCGACTTAAATATATTGAACAACATAGATAAGTTGGTATTAATTACTTTTTTATAAGTAAAAGAATTTTGTTAAATATATTTCAGCTACTTTATTAAAATTTCCTTTAAATTGCTTTAATTCAAGTTAGTAAAATTCTTTTTATTCATTTAAGTATTTGTTAGTGTTTACTTGTTAGTTAAACATTTTCCCTGATTAGTGAAATAATCTGAATAGCCTTGTTGTCGTATTTAATTTTTACGGAATATAAGATTAGCTAGAAGACAATTATGGCGATATAAATACTTTGACTTTGTAGATAACTTGTTTTTATTACATTTCTTGCATGACTTACTTTTTATACTTTAAAAGAATCGTTCAGCTATTCGAGGTGACTAAAGTAGATATTATAATTTATTTATTTAAATAAGGGAATAAAGGCTGACGCACGGTTAGTATTCACTCAGCAGATATAAGCTGATGTAGCTTTAATATAATAGGTATTCTTTTTGTGAGCTTTTAATTGGCTACAGAATAACTAAATGGTCGCATTTAGATGACGTTATTTGGCCTAAAACCATCTAAAGTCGACAATTCGTTCAACCTTCAATGAAATATTTAGAATGAGGGAAACTATTTTCATTCATAAGAGAACAGAATGGATCTAGGTCAATCATTGAAAACGTCTATAGCAGCACAAGGACCCCAATATAATTTTTTATAAGTAGGTTTAGGACTAATTAAAAAATTGTCAAAGGTTGCTAAGTACTATCTAAGAAAAGAAACCCTTTTCAATAAAAGACCCCAATAAACACAAATAAATTTATATGATCTATTTTTTAGGGGAAAATTGTTGTCTACAGTTTAACTTGAATATTTTATAAATATATTTTTAACAAAACAAAACAAAACAAAAATATGTGGTTTTTGCTAACCACGAAAAAGATTAACCTTATTAATATGATTATTGCTAATATAAACACTAATTGTAACTAATTTTAACAAGTGGTCCGTACTGCTTTTTACTCACAATCACATTGAATCTCCGATAAATGAATTGTTAGCAACTGATTCAATGTAATATAAAGTCAATTATATATGTTAATTATTCCTTTATCAATAGTATCTCTATTAATATTTTTTCTGTATTAATATAATAATGTATTCACCAAGTAAAGAGATAAATTGTACCATAATACATGCATACATGTATTATAACATTCAAACATATATGTAGTATACTTGTATACATTAAAAAATATTAAACATTTCAAAAATCCTATAAAAAATACAGTACAGGTGCAGCATGCAAATCAGTTTGCACTCCCCAGGGAAATTAAAGTTTTCAACCTAGAAACTTCATTCAGGAATAACAGCATTTTTAACGCACTGAAGGATATAATATATAAATTTTAATCAAACTCTATCAATAAATGAACCAATTTAATTGATCTTAGTCAATGCAATACATGCGTCATAATAAATATTATACAATGTTCAATGTTTATCAATTCAAAATTGTATTTAAGATTTATTACCAAATTTAAAAGTAATTAAATGCTTGCAAATTCAAACGAATTCCTGCATATGTAGGAAGCATTAAACTCTCATGTGGTTTGGATTTAAATGAATTGAAAATGATAAAAATACTAAGAATAATTATAGAAGCAATATTTCAAATCAATCAAATATCTGACTATCTATATGTTTAACAAAACATTGACGATACAAGAAAATGTAATTCATGTTTCTGAGCAATATACTCAAGTACGTAAGGTACATAAGATTAATTTAATACCACATTAAAAGTAGGTGCTATAAAAATATAATAATATGTCAAGACTACGGTTTTTTAGAATAAATGTGTAGCAATAATATATTTATAATAAATTGGAGTAACTTTATTAGAAACGTAATGTTCAAACCATCAAGAAAGCTTTATTGGAATGTGGCGATTGCTGTGACTTTTAGTAATAAAAGTCTGATTATTTAAGGGAAAACAGGATTTCAATTAGTGTTTATGAAATAAACGATTAAACAATAATTTGAAATATTTTTAAATTACAGATTATAGTTTGATTGTCAACATTCAACTACAGTAATTTTTAGTGTGTAACACACCTTTGCATAGTTTTACACTTCGTGGGTAGAATGAGTGTTAGAATATGGTTACGTTTTGGTCATTTGACCACTGAAGCTTTTACTTGATCCCACAAAAATTTCTAAAGGTGACATGTGCTTTCCAAAAAATATATCCTACATCTTAATATAATTATGACAAACTTCTCACAAAGTATATTCACCTTATTTTCTACCATGTACTCACCTAAAGAGGCAATATGACAAACTCCTCAAAAAGAAAATGCACTTTATTTGCAGTCTTATTCTACCTACAAAGGTAATATGACAAACTCCAATACAAGTAAATTCATTGTATTTTTTGTCATGTTCTCACTAAGACAGGCAATATGAAAAACTCGTCAAAAAGTGAATTCATCTCATTTTCTGTCATGTTCTCACCAAGATAGGCAATTTGAAACACTCGTCAACAAAGTAAATTGGAATCACCAATACAGGAAATATGAAACACTTGTCAACAAAGTAAATTCACTGCAGTATCTGCCATGGTCTCACCAAGACAGGCAATGCGAAACCCTTGTCAACAAAGTAAATGCACTGCAATATCTGTCATGGTCTCACCAAGACAAGCAATATGAAACAGTCGTCAACAAAGTAAATTTACTGCAGTATCTGCCATGGTCTCACCAAGACAGGCAATGTGAAACCCTTGTCAACAAAGTATATTCACTGCAGTATCTGTCATGGTCTCACCAAGACAGGCAATTCGAAACCCTTGTCAACAAAGTAAATTCACTTCATTTTCTCTCATGTTGTCGCTAAGACAGGCAATATGAAACACTCGTCATCAGAGTGAAATTACTTTGACCTGTCAGGTGGACATATATGAAAACTCATCACCAACATAAATTATTCACTTTATGTTGATATGTTTTATAAATATGTTGTATAATATTATCAATTGTTGGTAATATAGGGCATATAATGTCACTATGCGTTCGAAAGAAAACTGCCTATAAATTTCGTTGAAATTACGTAACCTAAAAAATATTATTGTTTTATGAATTTCTTAATAGTTTTGTGTTAAGAGACAAGTTGCGTCAGTTGTTCACCAGTGCTATTCCTTTGTGGGTTCCTTGGTTTTGGGGATAGTAAATGTAGTTTACCGAAATCAATTACCATAAAATCTGTACATTTTTAATAATATTGTAAAACATTTTTCTTGTGTTTATTTCAGTGTTATTTTAATTTCTTTTGAACCTAATTTGAAGACTACAAAGAATAACGTTATAAAACCAACCAAGTCATGAGAAATATAGTTTACTCACACCATCAATATGTAATTTTTAAAATATATCATGTAGATGAATAGTTAAATAGACATGACCTGATTGTAAAACAATAAATGTTATAGGTCTTACATATTTTTGCAAAAGAATTCTTTTAAAATATAAACAGTTAGTATAAATTTAATGTATATAACTTAATATGTAATAAACTGAAAAATAATCAAAATAATAATTCTTACGTTATACACCAGAGCGCAAAGTAACTGAATAATGCTTTCAACAACATACTGTAGCTTGCGTGAATTATTACACTGGTAAAGTATATTAGGGTGGTTGAGAGACATGTTTCCTAGATGAATATGCAAAGGAGTACAAGCAGTTTGTTATACATGAAACAAATTTTAATACTAAAATGACTGGTTTACTATAGTTTATTTTTACTATAAAAAATATTCAATTGTTATTTGTTCACTTTGACTTTTCCTGATTATTAATAAATATTCAACGATTCTAGATTTCGAAACATGTGTTTTGTTTCCAAACCAGTTAAAGTCGTTTCAGTCTCAGTTGTTATACAATCGCCTTAATTAATATTTAAAAAGAATCAATATATCCAAGAGTAAATCAAACTATGTAAGTATCGGAAACATTGATCGCTACATATTGATAAACAATTAATGAAACAAAATAATACAAATATTTTTCAATGACCATGCTTTTCAAATAAAGTAAAATGTTGTTTATAGGTATGTAGTTGTTAGTGAGGCATTGTTTTATGAGAATGTATGTCTAGGTGCATGAGGTGGTTGCGAATGTTTCACCTTTGAAAGGTTTTGTGATGTTTGGACACTTAAAACCATGAATATCGCTAAAAAAATCAATCATGAACATGTTAAGTTAATACATATATTTAATTACACCATAAGGAAAAGTATTAAGATTAAATAGCTAAAAACTAAAATAAGGATTTTTGTACTTTACATAATATAGCAAAAATAGTATTAAAATACCCGTATGAATACAATGTACTGCATTCTATGCGTATAAAATATGGTTTTTGAGATTTAAATATAAAATATAATAAACTGGTTTACTATAAACTTATGCATGTTTTATAGATGGTGCGAAGAGGAGCTAATAAAAATTCAAGGCCTACAATCAATTTTTGTAATCAAGGAATGTTTTTACATTATCTTTTACCTTCTTCTTCGCAGCCGCTCTCCTCAAGACAGGGGGCGCGTCATGAGATTTGCTGCCACAAAATAAAACAAAAAGGGAATATTCATATCGTTATTTTCTGGTACTGAAACATCACTTATGTGTCATGAATGTATTAGGTAAATATATGACTACATGTAGCTTGGTAACAGAAAAAGATACGGAGATTTCTTTTAACTAGGTTTAGTTACCAGCGAACGTCTCGTTGGCAGCTATAAGTAGATACAACTGATGTATATGATTCAAAACTATACGGCAATCTCTTGGGAACTCATTCTATAGCTAAAAATAAGAAAAACAGTTCATATGCCTGAAAACGCTTCGTTAGCGAGTTACGGCTAGCGAAAAATTTCACATAGAACTCTGTACCCTCGGTGAAGTAAGGCCGTATAACAATGTTAAAGATAGTTACAAAGTTAAAAATACCATTGATTCTTATGCATTTAATCTGAAAAATGTAATAACATTGGTTCCACAGCTGTAAAGGCAATACTTTCAGAGATATCTTACATAAAACACAAGAATTGGTGCACAGAAATAAAACAATTTTGTGTTTAACGTAAGATTACTTCCATAAATGGTAATTTAACATGTATTTTTTCCTAAATAAATTTGCAGAAAATTTTATTGTGAAAATATTTATGTGAATTACTGAGGAAAAGAATTAATAAAAGATATTGAAATTTCGCTTTATTTAAAACGAAAACATACGCACATTCTTAAATGCATAAATATTGACAAATATTTAGGTTGGCAGTAACAGCTGATTATTTATTCAAAACTGAACTTCAACATAAAATATATTTAACTTTATAAAAATGTAAAAATCACCTACAATATTTTCTCAGTGTCCTCCGTTTTGACCAATGCACGTTTTCGCACGACGAATCCATTCTTTTCTAGCACGTTTCATAACGTTTGGAGCATTCTTCATAGTTTCTGCCACTTCTGTAATGCGATTTCGTAACTCCTCTAGGGTATTAATTAAACTGTTTTGAATAAACAGTTGCCTTCATCCAACCCCATAGAAAAAAGGTCGGCTTGCGTGAGGTCGGGAGATCGTGGTGGCCATTTTACTGGTCCGTTTAGACCAATACATTTTCTACCGTATGTATTATTTAAATAGTCTTTCACATTATTTTAAAAATGTGGAGGTGCCCCGTCATGTATAAACCATGCATCTAATATTTTTTGAAAATGAATATCTTCCAAAGGTTTGGCAAGTTTGTTCTTAAAAAAGTATGCTTCTCCGGTAAGACGATTGGGTAAGAAAAACGGACCAATCAAATTATCACCCAGAACACCAAGAGACAATGACTGAAAACGTAGGTTGAAAATGTCTCGTCGCTTTTTCATCTGGGTTTTCGTACGCCCAAGTATGGTATCATTAAAATGTACAATTCCATTTCTAGTGATGCAGGATTCATCAGTAATCAGAATTTGCCGAATAAAATACTGATGTCATGAACAATTTCTTCTTAACCAACGGCAGAACATCTTCCATTTATTTAGATCTAGCGGTAATAAGTCTTGCAGTCGTGTTATATGAAATGGGTATAAAAGTGTTTCATGAAGTGTCCACCGTACGCTTGACGACTTACGACCAGTATTTATTCGTTTTGGTATAAAGCTACAAGTTTCTCTAAGTCGTCTCTTCACAGCTTTAAAACGTTTTGCGATCAGGTGTTCTTCAATGTGGAAAAGTATCACGACATTCCTGAACCGCAGCTAAACCATTCTTGTTAACTTTACCATAAATCAGTATCATGTTCGTATACTCTTCAAACGAATACATACCATTTACATTATTTGCCATTATTTACTAGGATAATTACATAAAATTTTACAAAAAATTTATAACATTTTTTTAAATAATTAAAGGATCTCCCAAAATACAATCTTCAACCGCACAATACAAAAACACCATAAAGGTTATTCAAATATTACTTCACGAACTGAAATGTTGACCAGCTGATATTGCCAACCTTTCCTAAAAAACATAGTGATAAAAAGTGTTGAGTAAATGATACAGCTGTTACTCCCAACCTAAATATTTTTTAATATTTTATGCAGTTAAGAATGTGCGGTTTATGTGCGTCTGTTTTGATTTTAAATAAAGCGAAATTTCAATATTTATTATTATTTTTTTCCTGAGTAATTCACATAAATATTTTCACAATTAAATTTTCTAGAAATGTATTTAAGAAAAATACACCTTAAATTACCATTTATGGAAGTAACCTTACGTTAAACACAAAAATTGTTTATTTCTGTGCACCAATTCTTGTGTTTTACGTGAGATATCTCTGAAAGTATTGCCTTTACAGCTCTGGAACCAATGTTATTAAATTTTTCAGATTAAAATACATAAGAAACAAAGGTATTAGTAACGTTGTTATACCGCCTTACTTCATCGAGGGTATAGAGTTCTAGGTGAAATTTTTCGCTAGCCGTAACTCACCAACGAAGCGTTTTCAGGCATATGAACTGTTTTTCTTATTTTTAGCTATAGAATGAGTTCCCAAGAGATTGCCGTATAGTTTTTAATCACCCTGTACATCTTTAATAATGGTTAGTACGTTAATTCTTGAGGATTTTGGGGTAATAAAGAAGAACTCAAGTAGTATATAAATGCCGGTTGATGCACAACATACTATGCTTTTCAAGCACAACATATACTGCCGGTTCAAGCACAACCTTGGACTTTGTACTGTTGTTTACAAATTTTACTATTGTGTACTACTGAGGTCATTGACCTTTCATTGATAATCACCTCGAAGGTCGAGTTTACTACGAGCACGTGGACCCCTGAAACGTTGTCCTAGGTCAGTGTTGTTTTGGTGTGACGTCACCGCAACGTTGTCATAGGTCAGTGTTGTTTTGATTGACGTCACAACGTTTTTCGCGCTCGAGTTGTATTTATTTAATTAACTGTATTTAATGCTGGCAAAAAATGTCGATGGCTTGTGCTGGGATCGATCCGAGAAACTTCAGTTTGTGAAACCGGAGACGATACCACCGCGGCACAGTGACACACCCGAGAGGGTAACGTAAGTAGCGGCAGAAGAACGCGTGGCTCGCTTCGCTTACGCCGAGCCGATGCATTTATACTATATGAAATGTATTTTTTTCCAAATAATTCGTATTTAATATAGTATTATTTTGTTGTGACCATTTAAACCGAAAAAAAATCTGTTTCTCTTTATACTATATAAAATGTACCAACTGTTTTTTCGCAGTGTTACCAACTGTTTTTTCGCAGTGTTACCAACTCGCACGATTAATTGTCGTCTCGTGGTCAGACACATGTTCAATTGACATCATTTTACTGGTATAAATACATCAAGATTTCAAGGCTGAATCAGTATTTCCATGAGTTGTTTGTGTACAAATTGTGATGAAGAAGAGAAGATCTCGTTTGTCAGAAAAAAGTGGAATACGTAACTTTAGAAGATCATATACGAACATTACCATTAGAATAAAATATAATATTTTTAGTAAATTACCATTTTACAAAGTTGCGTTTCATTGAAGATGATTATTTTTGGTATTTATATTGTAAAAAGAATAATGTGAAGTGGTATCCTTCTAAAAAAACATGGGAAAGATGCATACTATGCATACTACTGTGATTTACATGGAAAGAAATGTGGAATTCTATTTAAATGAATGAGACATGTTTATGGATTTAACACAATTGCTGAAGAATTTTGGAAACGAAAAAAGAATAGTGATAATAAACCTGATAATTTTGACGCAATTGATGAAGAATTTTGGAAACGATTTAAAACTATAAATAGTAAGGATTGTGTATAACAGATCAGTTCTTTAATTGACTTTGACCGTTAAGGTGTTGCCACATATAAGCAGAGGTATGGAGTATGCTTATCGTAAGACTTTGATATTAACTAATAATTTGAAAGTTATACTCAGTAATTGGCAAACAAATACAAATATTTTTATTGTAAAAAAGAATAGTGATAATAAACCTGATATTTTTGTTCAGTTTAAATTATGATATTGGACAGAATTAAAAAAAAGGATTGACGCAATTGATGAAAGAATTTTAGAAACGATTTAAGTATCAATATTCTACTTAATTGTAACAGACAATAATTTAATTATGTCTTTAGAAAATTATATAGGAAAATAACCATTAGAAGTTAAAATATAATATTTTAAAGAATTTTCCGTTTCACAAAGTGTAGAAGAATCGGAAGATTAAATCAATGGTTTCGTGATTCAGTATAAAAGTGAACTCAGTCTTATCTTGACACCGCCCACGCCAAAAATGGAAACTCCAATATCTATTCCAGGGAGGGATGTTTAAAAATCTTCAATACAAATTTTAAATTTACAATAATAAAAAAATAAATTTTACGGGGTTTGGGTCAAAAAAATTTTCTGAAAAAGACATATTTTTATGATACAAAAAGTAAAACGTAAAAGTAAAAAAAAAGGGTTTTGGGGCCCAATTTGGTTGCAATTGAAAAGGGGTTTTTTCCAGCGAAAAAAAACATTTTAAAAATTCTGATTAAAAACAGAAAGGGGCTAAAGATGACGTTATGAAAAATGAAATAAATAATGCGTTTTACATCAAAGTTTCCATTCAATCAAAAATTTAAAGAGTTTTTTTTTTATTCGTTTTTTTTTTTTTCTTTCCTTTGGGGGACCGTCATTGTATTGGTGTGAATATGTTTGGTTTTTATATTGAAAGGGAAGGAAATTTTATTTTTGGTAAAGAAAATTTTTTTAACCTTTTATTTTCATAAAAAGGAAAACGTATAAAAAAAACCCCAAAAGGGGTTTTAAAATTTTTTAAACCCCTTTAAACCCTTGGATCTCAACTGCAATTTTTTGGAAAATTAAAAAAAGTTCAATTTTTTTTTTTTACTTTTAAAAGTTTAAAAATTTAAACCCGAAGAGGATCGAAGCCCTTACTAAAAGGGCTTATTGATATTTTTTTTCGTCCCCTAGTGTTAAAAATTTTGAAAAAATTTTTTTAAAAATAAAAAAACAAAAAAAAATCAGACGCACATTGTGTGGAAATGCAGTGAAATATAATTAACTTTGAAAAGAAAAAAAAAAATAATAAAAAAAAATTTAGATTAAAAATTTGTGACTTATTTTTTTAATTTTTTTCACCCATAAAAAGGGAATATTATAAAAGTAACATTTATCTACATTACATCATTAAAACCTTTTAAAAAAAAAAACTGAGGAATTTCATCGTTTTTAACGTCACAATTTCCGCATCTATAAATAAAATAGAAAATTACATCTTTCATGATTATTAATTTAAACCCCCAAAAAGGGTTTATCAGTAGGGGACGCAAAAATTTTTAAAGGAAATTTAAATGGTTTTATAAATATAAGGAAAATTTCCTTTTTAATACTTACACAAAAAATTTAAAAGGGCTCAAGTTTCCCGATTGGCAAAAAAAAGAAAAATTATTTTTTTAAAAAACCATTGGGTTTACCGTACTAAATTTTTATTAAATTTTAAAATTTTTGAGGGTTTTGGACTGAATTTAAGAAATGTTTTTTAAAAAGGCAATTGACAAAGAATTTTAAAAAAAAGAAAAAAAATTATCAATATTCTAATTTTTAATAATCTGTTTCCTTTACAAAAAATTTGGATTTTCTTTTTTTGGTTTTTTAAAGGGGTTTTTAAAAAACCAAGAAAAAACAAGTTTTTTTTGAAAAGGGGGGGTTGGGCCCTGCCCTATCCACCCCGATGACCAAAGCTTAATAAAATTAAAAAACCCGGGTTTCAACCACCTTGTCATTTTTAAAAAATTTACCAGAAAATGTTAAAAAAGCAAGTTTTTTGGGGTTTTGGGAAAAAAGTCCCTTTCCTTGGACTCTATTGGGGTTTCTGGGTTTAGAAAAATTTTAATAAACCCAAAAAAGATGGGGTTTTAAAGGGGTTTTGAAAATATCTCCGGAAATGGTTTTTAAAAAGGAAATTAATGAGAAAAAAAACAATTTTGGGAAAACTAAACCTTTTGTCAGATTTCAAAGTTATTTTAAATTAATTTAGAAGATTTAAAAAGGGTCCAAGTTTAATAAAAAATTAGAAAAAAAAACTCAGACAAAGTTAAAAAAAAAAAAAGGGAAACTTAAATAATGACCCTTTTAAAACTGTGCTTAAAAAAAAAATGTTCATTTCAAATTTTAAAAGGGAAAAAAAATTTGAAAATTTTAGAAAAGGGTAGGGTAAAAAACTGAAAAAATCGCAAAATTGGGGGAGAATTTCAACGAACAGGATAAAAAAATTTTTCAACCTGAATTGATAAAATATTTCCCAAAAAGGGTTTTAAAAATTTTAAATCATACCAAAGATTTAGAATTGAAAATTTTGAAGATTTCCCCAAAACAGTTTTAAAAAAAGGGACCCGGGGAAATATTGAGAAATTTTAAAGATTTTACAATCATTTCTTTTTTTGGGTTTTTTCAATCTTTTCAAGAAAAAAACGAGTACATTTGAGGGAAACCTTTAACCCAAAAAGAAAAAAGTGTTATTTTTGTACCCCCCCCACCCCCCCACCCCCCTTGAAACACAGTCTAGTTTAAACTAATCAATTCAGTTTTTAAAAAAAAAAAAAACCAAATGGATCGAACGGCCGGTATGAGCCCCTTCCCTTTTTTATTGTGCAAAATAGTAGTAATAGCAGGGGTGATTAAAATAATAGTGAAGACGATGTTTGTTGGGTTTTATTTTTAAATTTTAAAAAAAGAAAAAAAACTTTATAAAAATTTGGGTTCTACTGGGAAATAAACCTTTTTTTGAAAAATTAATTTTTTAAAATTAGTTTTTTTGGTTTTTTTTTGGGGGTTTTGGGCGGTTGGCAATCCCGTGATGGTTTTAAATTAAATATAAAGACATGTAAATTTTTTTACATTTAAATTAGGAAAAACCGCCTTTCAATATCTAAAAAAAATATGTCGTGAACTTTTTTAACCTTTGGGAAATATAAAAATCCCCGGTTTTAAAAAAACCGGGGGACATTATGCTTTGGAAAAATTCTTCAGTGGCCTAATTATGTAACCTAAAATTCAAGATATTTGGTAGATTCAGGCTTTACTATTGGGGCTTGGGGAAAGCTTGGGCAGTTTTTTTTACATGCGGTGTCGTTCTAGAAGGGTTTGAGTCCGGGGGGATAATCCAAAAGAAAACAAATTTTAAAAACATCACCTTTTTGTGAACTTTTTAAAAAGTTAAAAAAAAAATTTTTGTATTTTTTTTAAAACATTTTTTTTTCATTTTTTTTCTACCAACCCATTCATCTGGTAACCCAAAGAACAATGTACGAAACAGGTATTCAAAAGAATTTCATAGGACAAGCAAGACGTTTCTATTTCCCAAAACGTTATGTAGAAAATTAAATGAAACAAAGGGGCTTTTTTAATTTAAGCAGATTTTTGTCGAAATGATTCCTTTTTTTCCAAAAACCTAAAAAAGTTTTTTAAAAATTTTTTTGAAAATGTAAATTAATTTTTTAGGGAAAATTTTGGGGTTTTTCCCCGTACCAATAAAGGGAAAAAAAAGGGTAAAAAATTTTTAGTAAACGCACTTGAACCTTATTGAAAAAACATACTAGGAAGGATTTTCAAACAGAAACCAGGGACAAAGAAAGGTTTAATTATAAGGGTTTAAATTTCCTTTTTTAAAAAAAAATATTTTAAAAACAATCATTTTTTTAAATTTTTCCCGATAAAAAAAAAACTTCAATTTTTTGGGAAAAATTAAACGTTCTTTTTAAAAGTAAAAATGTGGAGCAAATTTTAAGGGGTTTAGCAGGGGAAATTTCAAGTGGTTAGATTTTACTTCCAAAAATTGTTTTAAAAACCCATAATAAATCCATTCATCCCAAAATATTGGTTTAAGCCTGTTCAGGTCAATATTTGGGAAAAGAACCCCGAAATAAATTTTTTAAAAAGTTAAAAAAAACGGAAAAAAAAATCCCAAAATCCCTTCCAAATTTTATAATGGTGAAACGAGTTTGAATAATTAGATTTAAATAAACAATTCAATAAATGTTATTGGCCCCCAGGTTGGGGGTAATTGAGGTTGGGTTTACAAGTATGGAAAAAACGCCACAAGGGCCCTACGTACTTTAAAAAACGACAAAGGTGATGTAATAAAAGGTGGGTTTTTTTCAAAAGGGGGAAGGGGGGGGTTAAGTTAAAAAAAAACTTTTTTTGGTTGATAACTTTGTTTATAGAAAAAATTATAAAGAGAAAAAAGGGGGGATAGATTTTTAGTGGGGTTTTCTTGGGGTTTTTTAAAAAATCACAAAGACTCCTGGGGGTGAAAAAAAAAAGGGATTTACGAAAAGTAAAGAAGTTTCCCTTAAAACAAATCTGTTTAAAACGCCAATCGTCAAAATTTTGATATGTTTTGTTGATAAGAAGAAAAAAGAAAAGTATGAAAAGGGAAAGGACATTTTTTTTTCCAAAAACAATTTAGATGGTTTTAATAGTAGGGTCCCCAAACAAAAACGTTTTGGGGAAAACCCAATTTTTTTTCTTTTAAAAAAAAATTTTTATTCCCTCATTTTAAATTTTTTTTTTTTTTAACAATTTTAAAAAAAAAATTTTTTCAAAATCCCCCCTTTGGTTAAACAAAAAAAGTATTTCCAAACCTCAGTGTTTTACTTTTTTAGGGAAAAAATCCCCCCTCCTTAAACCCCCGTTAACGATTTTTGAACCCAAACCCCCCAATTTAGATTGAGACAAAATTTTGTAAAAGAAATTTAAGGGTACCTTTTGGGGAAACAAATAAAAAATTAAAAACTAAAAATTTTTCCCAAAAAAAAAATTTGGGGCGGCAAAAAAAATTTTGACACTTTTTTAAAGTTTTTGTCAAAAAATTACAGGGTTTATACCCAAAAAATTGGTTTTGAACAATGCCGAATCTTTAAATTAAACAAATCAAGGAAAGATCCCCAATCTGAAAAATTTACATTTATTTAAGAAACCCTTTCAGTTTTGATATGAGTTTTTGGGCAGTTCAAGCATATTGTTTTCAAAAAAATTTGGGGTTTGTCGAAAAATGGGTTTTTTTGTAATAAAACCCAAAGGGTTAAATTGGGTATAAAAAAAAAGGGCCGGAAAACGTAGAAAGGGTTTTATATCTTTGTAAAAAAAAAAAATGTGGTTTGGGGGGGGGTAATTTAACTTTTCGGGACTTTTTCCTTAAAAAATCATGCCCAAAATTTTTCTAACATCCGGTTAACACATAATGGCCCTGCTCTGCCCCCCTTTTTATTGACGAGGTTTTTAGGGCCCATAAAAGAAAAAAGGAGGGTTTTAAAAGAAATTAAATTTTTTTTCCAAAAAAAAAAAAAATAAATTAACCGAAAAAAATAGTTTTATGAAAAAAGGGGAAAATGTTTTGGGTAGTGAAGAGATGTGGGAAAAAAAAAACTAACACCCATTGAGAACCCCCCTTTAAAAAAAATTGGGGGGAAGAAGGAGAAAAAGTTAAAAAACCCGCAACAACAAAAAACAAGGTTTAAAAAAGAAATTTAAAAAGAACAAGGAAATCAAAAAAACTTAAAAAAAAAGGCCGTTTGGAAGATTTTTTAAACGCCTGTAAAAAAGTTATATACGTGCAACCCCTTTAAAAAAGGAAATGGGAAAAAAAACAAAAGTCTGCGTGGGAAAATACAGAAGAAAAACACTTTCCCCCAAAAAATAAAAAAAACGCTTTTGCTATACCCGGGGTTTTAAAAATGGGAAGAACAAATGGTGAAAATGCTGAAGATGATGACATTAAGGAACCGGATTTAAGTCCACAAAACATGAGGAAGAAAAGAAGAAAATAAGACGGTTGAAAAACGTTTCGTTTTACTTTTGTGGTATCGGGTAAAGACCTTTTTTTTTTTTTTTTTTTTTAAAAAACCCGCAAGGGAAAAAAATTTTGCAAGGGGAAACCCTACTAAAGTGAGTTTAAGGGAAGGACTAGCGAAAAGTACTCTTTAAAAAATTTCTTAAAGATGGAAAAAATGTAGATCTTAAAAAATGGTATAAAGATTTTGAAGGCGATCAAGGGAAAGATTTTGGGGATAAGCCAATTTGAAAAAAGAAATAGATATTTTTTTAAAAAAAAACGGGGAAAAGATTTTGAGGGTACACGTGGCTTTTTTACGAACTTTTAAATTTTTTGAAATTTTAAACCCTTTTTCCTTATGTGGAAATTTTAAGAAGATCTCCCGGTTTGCCCACGCTATGAAAATTTTCAGAGATACCAATGCTCACAAAATAAAAAAATTTTTCACCAAAAAGGAAAAGTGGGAAATCCAAAAAAGGGGGAATTAAGTATAAAAAACATCATATCCTTTTAAATTGCTACCGAGAAAAAGAATTTTAAAAAAAGAAATGAGCACATATTCAGATTTTTTGGTCAACAAAAACCGTGAGTTTGGAAAATGTTTGGGATTGGGCTTTTTCCCGATGCCAAAAACCAAAATTCATATATTTTCGAAGGGTTTTCAAAAAGAAACTGGTCGACCCGGGGCTGAGGATTTTGAATGCTTCGGAAGATATAGGTCACACTGGACACCAGAATGAAATAAATTCTATAATTGAAGAATTAAAGGAACTAGATGAGAAATGTGTTAGAGTTACTGGTAAAAGTATTGTAGATTGAGGTATAAATAAAATAATATTCTTTAGTTTTTTACTGTATAATTTTATTTTCACCAACTATTACAGTTTAGTTATTTTCTAGCAATTTTGTTTTCGGATCTATGAAAAATGAGTAGATAGATTTGCCTACAAACTCCGAGTTTTTAGGCAAGGTTTTTGAGGGGTGGGGGGAGGCGGTCGGAGGACTCTGCCGGTACACCTATATGGGTCCTGTGGTCGGCCTTGCCGGCCGTCGACTTTCAGACAGCTGCACATTTCCTTGTGCGGCATTGCCAGTCATTTGGCCGTGTGCCAGCTGTTGCGTGTGTTCATTGACTGCGTCCAGCAAGTAGGCCCTGGTCTGTGTGGAAGACAGCGTGGACTAGACGTGTAAAGTCTGTGCTGCCGCTGCTGCTGCTGTACAAGATAAAGGAGGAAAACAAAAAAAAAGATTTCTATAGTATTATACATTTATTTTTTCGAAAAGCTACAGGAGCTGTGATCAGATTTTGTACATTTTGCTATATGTGATAATTTACGTCCGATGACTGCTGATAGAAGTGACGTCAGTTTTGCAATGTGAGCTTCAAACCTGGTTCGGTCGGCAGCAACAAAAATCCATGGGGAAGTTCTGTCTTCTTCTTCGTATACAGTATGTACTGCGGTGACTGGAGGATTGGAGAATGTCAAGCACTGCATAATTCGACAAGTTCAATATCGCAGACCTGTTTGGGCTGCTTTAAAAAGGTTTCCTCCGCTTCCTTTTCCGACTTCTGCCGCCTGTACTGAATGTAGTTACAGAATGGCGAGTTGAACTCATGATCATGAGCTATGTCATCATAAGGTTCCCATCTAAATAAAATGACTCCACAGTAAACACACTTTGTGCTGTCCACAGTATCGGCAATCCTTACAAACCCATGTTCGGCCAACTGTCGAGGAGTGGGCGTCGTATGTTTCCAATCAGTGAATGTCTTTTCACGCACCGACGCCTCAGTCATGTCGATCATGGACAAGTTTTCCATACACCAAGACGCCATTTTGCTAACATTGGTCTGTGTGCAGTTAAATCCAGAAGCGTAGACGCTATGCCAAAGACACGGAGGGTCTTCTAGTTCTTCTTCACTGCTCTCAGTCGGGATTAGTTTCTCTGGCAAACGTGG
>JAQJVL010007513.1:0-23619 GCA_035578905.1 Stictocephala bisonia
AGCTTTTAGATAATGCCAATGAATTATTTTCGGAGCATGTTTGTAATAAAGTATGCCGTAAAGGGGCATGACTTGCCTACACTTTGCCACGACTAACAGCCATAGTAGGTCGTAAGGGAGCATGACTTGCCTCCACTTTGCCACGACTAACAGCCATAGTAGGTCGTAAGGGAGAATGACTTGCCTCCACTTTGCCACGACTAACAACCATAGTAGGTCGCACGGGAGCATGACTTGCCTCCACTTTGCCACGACTAACAGCCCTAGTAGGTCGTAAGGGAGCATGACTTGCCTACACTTTGCCATGACTAACAGCCCTAGTAGGTAGTAAGGGAGCATGACTTGCATACACTTTGCCACGACTAACAACCCTAATAGGTCACACGGGAGCATGACTTCCCTACACTTTGCCATGACTAACAGCCCTAGTAGGTCGTAAGGGGGCATAACTTGCGTATACTTTGCCACGACTAACAGCTCTAGTAGGTCATAAGGGGGCATAACTTGCGTATACTTTGCCACGACTAACAGCCCTAGTAGGTCGTAAGGGGGCATAACTTGCGTATACTTTGCCACGACTAACAGCTCTAGTAGGTAATAAGGGGGCATAACTTGCGTATACTTTGCCACGACTAACAGCCCTAGTAGGTCGTAAGGGGGCATAACTTGCGTATACTTTGCCACGACTAACAGCTCTAGTAGGTCGTAAGGAGGCATAACTTGCCTACACTTTGCCACGACTAAAAGCTCTAGTAGGTCGTAAGGAGGCATAACTTGCCTACACTTTGCCACGACTAACAGCTCTAGTAGGTCGTAAGGGGGCATAACTTGCCTACACTTTGCCACGACTAACAGCTCTAGTAGGTCGTAAGGGGGCATAACTTGCCTACACTTTGCCACGACTAACAGCTCTAGTAGGTCGTAAGGGGGCATAACTTGCCTACACTTTGCCACGACTAACAGCTCTAGTAGGTAATAAGGGGGCATAACTTGCGTATACTTTGCCACGACTAACAGCCCTAGTAGGTCGTAAGGGGGCATAACTTGCGTATACTTTGCCACGACTAACAGCTCTAGTAGGTCATAAGGGGGCATAACTTGCGTATACTTTGCCACGACTAACAGCCCTAGTAGGTCGTAAGGGGGCATAACTTGCCTACACTTTGCCACGACTAACAGCTCTAGTCGGTCGTAAGGAGGCATAACTCGGCTACACTTTGCCACGACTAACAGCTCTAGTAGGTCGTAAGGAGGCATAATTTGCCTACACTTTGCCACGACTAACAGCTCTAGTAGGTCGTAAGGAGGCATAACTTGCCTACACTTTGCCACGACTAACAGCCCTACTAGGTCGTAAAGGGGCATGACTTGCGTATACTTGGCCACGACTAACAGCCCTAGTAGGCCGTAAGGGGGCATGACTTGCGTACACTTTGCCACGACTAACAGCCCTAGTAGGTCGTAAGGGGGCATAACTTGTGTATACTTTGCCAGCACTATATTCCCATTAGCTCTCACAAGCCGAAACTTAATGGATAACATTATTTGAATGTCGCAGGAGCCAATACGTGAGCTATTTAAAAAAAATTAAGAGCCCCTCCTCTAATTATCTTGTAGACCATTTCATGGGTCCCCTAAATCCCTCCAAAAGTACTTGACTTAACATAACCTCCACCTTGCCACTTGATTTCCGGTATCTAAATTATCAAATATGAGAAAAATCGTTTAACTGAAATTAATTAAGTTTGTTTAGCATATTGCACAGCCAGATTACGGAATTTCTAAAAAATAACACTGAATAAAAAAAGAAAAAAAAAAAAAAAAAAACAGGCAGACTAAAGCAATGCATTTGTTATAGGTTAAACTTTACGTGTATGAGTGGGTGGGTGGGTGAATACCACTGTACCTGTATGGGTGGACGGGTGATATGAATGCTGTGCCACTATCTAACGATGAGTATTCTCAAATATATGCTTTGACTATTTGGTGTACTATTGTCTCAGATATTATTCATTTCAGCGTGTCATTTGAAGAGAGATAGAGAGAGGGAGACCGCTGACGCTACCTGTGAAGACAGAACAAGAACTTATTCCACCGAACAGAAAAACTAGCTTCACAGGATGAAATACGAGCGGGCAGTTTTCTTGTTTCTATAAGCAATGATAAAATTAATAATAGAATATGATGGAAGGGGTGAACGCGTATTTTGAGAAGAAAGGCGGCGGTCAAGTAGCGATCTACTGAATTGTGTATTAGGACAGCTTTCCATAAATCCTTACTCCAGTATATTGACTGTAGCTTTTCGATACTCAATGTTCACAGATCTCCTACAAGCCATATCGATACATCATAATCGACATGATTGCTTAAGAAGCTCATCAGGCGAGCTTGACTTACATTCTCAAATTGACATAACGTTACATCAGTAATCTACTGTATTTTTAATGCTTTAACTCAATGAGAATTTTCAACAGTAAGATAAAAAAAGTTAATATAATTGATCATGTTATAATAACATAATAATAAATTCAGCACATAATAATAATAAACTGTGAATGAATGGTGTGAGGACATCTGTAAATGTAATATAAACAAATGTTATTGTGAGAATTTTTTATTTTTGGATAGCTTATCTGTACTGGACATTTTTCTCAATAACGAAGACTAAAGCCCCCACCCGCCCGCCCATACAAGTACAGTGGCATTGACCCACCCTCCCACTCATACACGTACAGTGGCATTGACCTACTCGCCCATCCATACACGTACAGTGGTATTGACCCACCCGCCCATCCATACACGTACAGTGGCATTAACCCACCCGCCTGCCCATACACGTCCAGTGGTATTGACCCACCCACCCGCCCATACACGTACAGTGTCATTGACCCACCCGCCCGCCCATACACGTACAGTGGCAATGACCCACCCACCCGCCCATACGTATAGTGTCATTGATATAGTGCCCCACAAACAAATCAATACTATTAATTCAAATAAGAAATTGCAGGGGTGGCTTTTACTTTTTATCAGATGATCATGGTTACCAAAACGTGATTTAAGTTTCTATAACATGTCAATCTTTTTTATAGATGTACCAGCTGACGGATCTTTTCCGTTAATTCGATACCATAACCATCACTTGGATTAACCTAACACAACTAAACCAAACCTACTAACAAAACAACTAAACCTAACATAACCTAACGAAACCTAACATAAACAAACCAAACCTAACATAACCTAAACAAACATAACCAAAGTAAGTAGTAATGAATTAACGGAAAAGTTCCCAGCTGATTGCTCGTGCTCCACTACAGGATGTTTCTCTATGCTTACTTATCCTTCCTCCACGGTTCCCTCTAACCCATAACATCGATAAAAAGCGGCATCTCCATATAACAATATTGCACAGTACTCGTTTTTATGTTTCCGTTGGTTTTTATGTAGACTTATAGTGTTGAAAAATCAGTAAGTCTAATTTTAAAGATCGAAAATGAGTTCAATTGAGTTCAATATATCAATGGAATTTTAATTTTTTGCCATGTTTGGCCATGTCCTAAGAGCGGGAAATGGCTGCATTTTAATGAATTTTGAAATGTTCCTATTAAACTTAGTTTATTCTCCTAGATAACGAAGTTTTGTAGTTTATAAAAAACCATCACGTCTTATTTTATATGGCACAAAGTAGGGCTGCACCTGAATCAGCTTTTCGATTCACTCGGATTCAAATTTTGATTATTTGCAGTTCTATCATTGCTGGTATTCTGCCTTTAAATATCAGTCGACCATCAGATCTCCTTTGATACTTCTATGTAATATTCGGAATATAAAGATGGAATATTTTTCAACAAGACTTGAAAGAGGGAAGACAATTTATTTCCGTATTCATATACATCTAAGTTTCATAAACCTGTTAAACAGTGTTTTACAAGTTACTGTTCTGTATTTAGTATAACTGTGCTTTTTTTTCTCAAGAATATATATCTCTACTAATTATTTAAATGGTAACTAAGCATTCTTTACTTTGAAGCAGTAACTCAGAACAATTCCCCTCATTAGCACTAATTTACGGATATGCAAAAAATGTTCCTTCAACTTCTAACTGGAACTTCTAGGAAAGTTTTCAGTAAGGTATTCAAATTAGTCCTTTTCGTTTAGATCGTTGGTGAATTACTTCATTAACCCTACCTTAATATGCAGAGGAGGGAGAAAGCACCTCTCTTTGTATTGGGCAAGGTACGCTGTTAGTAATGCTAAAACATGAGCTTATGTCAAAATAAAACTGAAAAAAAAACTTTGTTATAGGACAGCTAGGGGACACCCCTGCACGCTTCGAGTGCCAACCTCGACGCTCACTGCGTTCAATACACCTCGGCCTTCGGCCTCTGTATAACGGAAAATCACAATATTAAATTTATTTACAGTATCTCACTTACACTATTTGCGTTGCTATCTATTTATTAGTATAAATACCCAATTTAGCCTATTTCAAACGTGTTCATTTCATTTGCTTTTGTTCATTCATTTTAATAACAGCATAATATATTAAAAATACATCAGTAGTATAATGTCAAACATACAAAATAAACATGTTTATTTACTTAAAAAACAGCTGCTATTAAGTGACTAAAATCATCCCAATGTTATTCTTATGGAACGATCTTTTAGGGGTGGTTTCTACCCTAAGGATTACCTTAACAAGATGAACATACTTTAGTTTCCTATTTAAGGCCTAAAGAAACAATGTACTACATTTCAGCTCTCTACCTACATGGGAAGATAGAGAATTAATTATGAGTGAGTCAGCCAGGGCTTTAGCTTATATATATATATTTGGCTCGTTACCAGATGATACCAAATACAGCAAAGAAATAAATTCGGAATTAATTTTAGAAATAGGGAATTGAACAAGCCATTTTACCAATATAAACAATCTATTTTATAGTATACTATTTTAAAAATATAATTACAAATAATTAAAATTTATCGAGCCAAAATTGGACTACATTACAATAAATTTGAGTAAAAAATAAGAGTATACCAAGAAAAATGTATAAACATCGAATTTTGTCTAAATAAGTATCACAATTTGCATACTTTACGTATTCTCTTCTACATAAAATGCTGATATTCCATAAGTCGATAAAAACCTTTACACATGTAAAATACACCCCTATTATGTATTTTCTAAATATAATATTATCTGTGTTCTTCATTAAAATTAACAATATAGCTTAGTTGTTAAATCTTGTCAAAGCACGGCAAGGCATTACAATTAGGCCTGACATAAAATGTACAATCTATTTACTTACTTATTTGATGTTTCTGTTGTTGTCCAGCCGTAGTTAATTAATAGGACGAAGTGTCACTGTTTGTTCAACCAACAAGTGGACGTTGTATGTGTTATACATGGCCAGTGTTCAGTGATTCAAATAAAAATGAATACTTGTTACCCGTTTGTTACTATTGTCAAGTAATATTACAAATTCTGGACCTTTTCCGTTAATTCACTACCATAAACATAATTTAGGTTAACCTAACATAACATAACCTAACATAACCTGTATTATATTAACAAACACATATTAACATAACTAAACCTAAAATAACCTAAACAAACCCAACATAACCTAACCAAAGTAGTGGTAGTTAATTAACGGAAAAGGTACAACATATTCTCTTAACATATATTTATTTTTCATGAAGACTTGGAGTGTATTTCTTTGGCCTAAGTATGTTTTTACTTTTATCTTTATCTTCTGTTCTATAAAGATTATGTTTGTCAAACACTTTCTTGTCTTTTTAGAACATACGCTGCAGTATAACTCAATATTAAATAATTATAGAACATTTGTAACTCTCGTAAACTTAAACAACATTATTTCTTCTTTTCATTTACAATCTTCAAAAACTAACAGAAAGTTGCGTCTTATAGTCTTTGTTTTTTACTTATGTTTTATGAATAATTTTTCTTTTAACTAAAAGTAGAACATATTTCTCCTTATGAATCAAATGAAGTAAGAAGAATAATGAGTCTTTTTTAGAAGATGACCCTCCACTTTTGAAAATTCTTCTATACTAATAGCCGCATGAACAGGAAAAACAAAACATTAACTGTGATTCATTTAATGTTATATTGAAGAAAAAGACACATTTTAACCTAACCTAACCTAACATATCCTCTTCCTAAAACGATCCAGTATAAGGTTATACAATAAGTTTGAAATTTAATAAGTCAAGTTTCATTTTTGGATGAGTACGTACTAAGGAATGTTACAGTTTCGGAAATGCTGTTTATTACTATCGTAAACAGCATTTTATTCATTCTTAATCTTGTAGCATTATTAATTACTTTGTAATTAGTTGAATTACAGAGAAAGTATTTAAAAATCCAACAAATTAAAAATATTAAAAAAGATGGAAGTTTTATAAGAGCACTCCAATGTCAGATATTAATTTTAATTTTAAATTCATTCTTGATAAATTATCCATAAATTTGTGCTCCAATGTTTAAAATTAGTTAATATTCATACATCATGAAAATTTCCCTCTACTGAAATTTACTGTAACGACTTAAATCACAAGTTGTCCCTGTGTATGGGGATGGTAAACAAATTTTATTGCTAAATGTTAATGACTCGTTAGATTTCTAATAAAGCAATGGTAGTTTATTTTATATGTTGCATTCTATGTAAATCAGGACTTGTTACTTGTTTTGTTACAACTATCAATCTAATTATACATAATCGTAACATCGAAGCTCAGACTGATGTTTAGAGGCTGACACCAATACCATTAACTGACACTTTCTATGTTACATGTTTACATGGTTGCTACATGGGAGGTCCCTCGATGTCAGTACAGTCTAGTTGATCAGCACTGACTGATGTTTAGAGGCTAACAAGCTTGCCACAGCTGTTCATCAGAACAAAGCAACGTAGTTACCACTAACTGACACTTTCAATGTTACATGTTTACATGGTTGTTATGTGGGAAGTACCTCGATGTCAGTACAGTCTAGATCATCAGCACTGACTGATGTTTAGAGGCTAACAAGCTCCCCACAGCTTTTAACAGAACAAAGCAACGTAGTTACCACTAACTGACACTTTCTATGTTACATGTTTACATGGTTGTTATGTGGGAAGTACCATGATGTCAGTACAGTCTAGATCATCAGCACTGACTGATGTTTAGAGGCTAACAAGCTTCCCACAGCTTTTAACAGAACAAAGCAACGTAGTTACCACTAACTGACACTTTTTATGTTACATGTTTACATGGTTGTTACGTGGGAGGTCCCTCGATGTCAGTACAGTCCAGTTGATCAGCACTGACTGATGTTTAGGGCTAACAAGCTTGCCAAAGCTGTTCAACAGAACAAAGCAACGTAGTTACATTAACTGACACTTTGTATGTTACAATTTTACAAGGTTACTACATAGGAAGTCCCTCGATGATCAGCACTGACTGATGTTTAAAGGCTAACAAGCTTGCCACATCTGTTTTTCAGAACAAAGCAACGTAGTTACCACTGACTGACACTTTCTATGCTACATGTTAACATGGTTGTTACGTGGGAAGTACCTTGATGTGAGTACAGTCCAGTTGATCAATGTTGACAGATGTTTAGAGGCTAACAAGCTCCCCACAGTTTTTCAACAGAAAAAAGCAACTTTGGTACCTTTAACTGACACTTTCTATGTTACATGTTTACATAGTTCTTACGTGGGAAGTACCTCTTGGAAACTAATTTGAGCCCTGAGATTAATTATTGTGCCTTGGAATTCGTTAGTCACTGAATCTCTTGATTAGACCGTTCTCACCTGTCTTACTGCTCAAGTCCGTTACCTCATAATCTGAATACCAATTGTGTTTATGTAAATTTTACTTTGGGTGATTTAGTAATATTAGAATATCATGGGTAGATCAAAATACGAAATATTCATACAATATTCAATATACAGTAAAACATAATAAGGACCTTTTCTATTAATTCATTACCACTAATTTTTATCGCAATTACAGTCAGGTTAGATGGCTACGGAAGTTGATACCAACCTGGTAAATCAAATGTTTGACTTACAGTCGAATGCGCTCTTGGAAAACGGTAAGATAAGGCCAGTGACATCGAATCCCTAGTGGGTAAGGAATACCACATAGGAGGTAAAAATGATTGGGGAACAGCTTTTAGAGCAATATAATATTTATCAAGCAGTAGTGAACTAACGGAAACAAAAAAATAAGTGGTCATGAAATAACGGAAAGATCCCATAATATATAAATAAAATGCACCTTAGTCTTAAAGTTGTAGTGCAGCGTAAAAGAACTAAACATAACTGTAGCATACATTTACAGACAATTAAAAGAACATAACAATAGTTATGAAAGTGCTCATGGTGTGTAACAATCACAATACATTTAAGGAGTTGTTTAGTTCTTTTAACACATAGTTAGTAAACATTTTAAATTTATATCTATAAGCAAACTAGATTTGTAGAAAGCACTAACCACGTGAAATGCTATGCAAAGGGGAGGTTTTTATCTATTGTTCATAAAAACAGCAACAAAATGAAATACGAGCCAGGGAAAGATGGACGAGTGTCCTCATATAGTAAACAGGAATACACAATTTGCAAGTGAAACTCGTCATAATATGTTGAAAATGTAATTTAAAAATTGTTCTTAAGCACAGGTGACAGTCAAGTAAAATAACGAATTTTTTATTCTTTCTACGCCATCATAATTTTTTACTTCGTCAAAAAACTTAAAAGGCAGCAGTCCGAACCCCTTTAGCAAATTTGACATGGACTTCTCGGGATTGGAACCCGTGAACTTCTGCATATGTAGCAAAACTGCAACGACTGAGATAGCAAGATACCCATTAATAATAATAAATACATTTATTAATTTTTACCTATTATATGTGTACATATAATAATATTCCATATAATATATTTAATTATACTTATTTGTACATTATAATTAATAAACAGTTTAAAAATATTCTTTATTAAAATTAATTTTATATTATAAAATAAGTTAAATTGCTTAAAATAGTTGATTTATTTTTATTAAAATCTTATATATTTATTTCTGTAATTTAATTAAATAGTAAATATAGAACACAGTTTAATGTTAGATGATTTAGAAAACAGATTTTTATTTCCGTTGCCATTAACGAATTCAACTAAAAATCAGTTAGTTCTTTAATGTATGACCTGACTACATTGCGCTCTTACAGCAAATACTGGAACTCCGAGGAGTGAGGGAATGCTTCAACCAATCGCGTGACGATTTAAGGAGCCGCAACCATAGCAACGCCTTTACGTCTTGCATTGTTGCCATGTTTCACTTCTTTTACAGAAAATGTGTTATGACCTATTTGTTTGATTTTGTTATTTTGTGTGTGAGAAGACCAGTCTCTAGTATTATGATCGTGGATATTCATATTGTTTGTATTGGCTTTAACATTTTTATTTCTTATCGTTTATTCTCGTTTATACTCTTGGCAACGCCGCGCGTCAGAGCTTCACTGACCGTATTCATGTCAAGTCTGGTAGTTAAATAAAGTATAACTGATAAATGGTTAAATATCTTCATTTGAATGATTTGAAATGTTAAAAAATCATTAAATCTAAAATTATATTGGTCTACTGGAGTGTTTTAAACACGTTTAAGGATTACCGTCCCCATAAACCTCATGTATCGCAGGCTTCAAAAATAGCTTTTTCATGTGTATCGCAGATTTCCTTGTTATAATATAGCTTATTCGTTTATTTTTCATACTACTAATATACTTTCAACATGCGCACTTTTACTTTCTCCCATATGCGTTAGAATAGAGAACGTATTGTGATAGTCCAAACAAAATGTTTTACAAGTTGGTATAAAAATCCATTTTAGGGTCCACTAAACCCAAAAAAGTGGGGTTTTCGAAAAAAATTGTTGTCTATCCCTTTGAGTTTCTATCTGAGTGTAAGTGCAGTTAGCACTTACAATCAATTTTATGAAATTCGGTATGTAGGTGTATTTAACTAATAGCTCTAGACCGTTTTTCACATTTTTGGAATTTTGGTTTTTTAAAATATTTTTACTGCCAAAAAACATACAAAAATGAGATTTTTTCAAAAACAGCTCTTACGATTTTAATAAAATTTTCAGGAAATTACAATTTCCAGGAAGCGAATCACAATTTACTTCTGATTTGACTAGTGTTTGAGCTATAGAAAAATATTAAATCAAATTAGTAATTTTCAAAATTTTGGTTTCTTTAGTGTTTAATATGGGGAAAACTTTATGCCAATTCTTTGAAACCATTTATTTATAATGTCAAACTAAATTTTTTAACGAAGCTTTCGTTTTATAAGGAAAAATTTAAAATCGAAAATAACCTTGATTATTTAATTATAATGTCAAAAACAGTTTGTCTTGAAGATGTTGTTGAAGATGACAAAAGATCGCACTGTTCAACTGAGGGTGACAGTTAATCGAGGGTGTTGATTATTAATTAATTAATTATTTGTTATCTTTATCTCAACATGATAACCATTTTACTTCTTATTTAATATACGAGTAATTAGGATGCTTGATGATGTTAATACAACACATGTTATTGACGAAAAACATATTATTTATTATGTTGTAATACTATACTAGAAATAAATTATGATTGAAATGACCGAGCAGTTAAATGATAAAGGGGTGGTTTTTAACTTTTGCGATTGACAATGGAACACTGTCAATGCCTGAGAAATTTATTAATAAGTAATCCACATCAAACTAAAATATAAATCACCTATTTTTCTTAATTTGACAATTAAAAACTCTCAATGGATTTTACTTATTTAATATAAATCGCGATAACAATATTTTAATAGTGATGATATGATTTCGTAATAATAAGACGCTTGTGAGTGTTGGGAATCTCAGAAAAAATATGACCAATGCAACGCCAATAAATTGCTGTCAATCAACACCTATTATTTCACTTTGTATACATAATAATGCACTTTCAATCATATATTTGTTAAGAGAAATAAACATGATCTATACCACAATATTTAATCTTAGTCATACAAACAACTAGAATATAATCAATGATTCCATACCATGAGTAATCCGTTGTCACATAAGAGAGAAAGGAACCACCCTCAGTTCTTTGGAACGATTCCAGATTGAACATTCAGATTTAGTATATGGCCGTAGAATGTTTACTTCTATCTTTTATTCTAAAATGTATTTTGTTCAACCAATAGAAGAGGGTCTATGGAGAATATCTTAAAAAAGTCTAATGGAAGGCTATGTCAAAAAGAACATGTTGTAAATGTTTCCGAGTAAGACGCCGTAAGTTTAAAATTAAAAAAACCACCCTATCAGAGATGGTGACTGGATAAATTTTCTAAGAACTGATATTTGAGTGGGAATTTTACATTTTCTAAGAGCCAGTTGTGGTGCTTGGTTAAATAGAAAGTTAACTTAAAAATATATAATTTATACAGTTGTACAATAAATTATCAACATACAAAAGTTAAAATGTAAATAAATAAGTGAAAAATAAAATTTCTTTTTGGAAATCTACCACCTTAATTTAAAAAAAAATTCCACGTCTTCGTGATTCTTCAAATTTTAACTTTGTTTTCTAGGAGAATAACCTTGACTCAGAAAATGTAAAAATTAACTGGAATACAGCAATAACGTTCATAGAGTATGGCCAAATCACTTTAAATAAGCTTCTTTAAGAATTGTATCCTCTGTCTGGTTACTAATTTTCAAAATTATCAGACATCCGACACTGAACATAAAAGAAATTGTATTGTGCAATATTGTTATATGGTAATAATGCAGGTCGAGTTTTTATATTGATGCAACGGGTCAGAGGGAATAATGGGAGAAATATAAGCAGAGAGAGGGAACCACACCGTAGCGAAGAACGGGCATTTGGATAATTCTCTTATAATTAACTCCTAATTAGAGGTTAAATAATTGTTAATTATCTGCGTCTATTATCTACGATAAAACAATAAAGAGGTTCTTTGTTGTGGTAACAATAGAAATGGTTTAGTGGAGGTTCGGAATTGCCTGTTGCTGGTGACCCTTTCACACACAATATCATCACAATGTATGAGGATGAGGCATAGCTCACATGTTCACGACTGTACAATTGAACAGGTTGACACAAAGGACAAGTACTGGACTGTTAGACGACTACAATTACCCAGCTGGTAGCTTCAATCGTTAGGGTATTTGTTTGCTAATTGGATAACAGTGTTCCGTCTGTTTCAGCTCTCTCTTACACCGCCACAATTACACAGCTGGTAGCTTCAATCGTTGGGGCATTGGCTTGCTAATTGGATAACAGTGTTTCGTCTGTGTCAGTTCTCTGTTACACCACCACAATTACACAGCTGATAGCTTCAATCGTTAGGGTATTTGTTTGATAATTGGATAACAGTGTTTCGTCTGTGTCAGTTCTCTGTTACACCGTCACAATTACACAGCTGATAGCTTCAATCGTTAGGGTATTTGTTTGATAATTGGATAACAGTGTTTCGTCTGTGTCAGTTCTCTGTTACACCGCCACAATTACACAGCTGATAGCTTCAATCGTTAGGGTATTTGCTTGTTAATTGGAGAACTGTGTTTCATATGTCTCAGTTCTCCGTTACACCCTAACTCTGTAATTTAAAGGATTTCTCTTAGTATTATTTGTTGTAATCTCGACCAAATAAGCAACTGGACAATTATTTTGGTTTTTTCGTTTTTTTACGTGTTAATTAAAATTATGCGATTTATAATCTACATTAAATTAAACTAAGACCACGCTAGCATAAACATTACCAAATCACTAAGAGAATTAAATATATATAAATTTAATTTGCACGAAATGCTCCGATTGTTGAGTGGTATGGCCTCGTAAAAAAAGAAAACAAAGTACGTGTATATACAGTATATATTCATCAAGACCAAACTAATTGCTGGTTTAATTAATCTAAAAGATCTATTAAGTTAATTTTTGGAATCAGTAAAACCACTATAAATCACTGATTGATCTAGTTGAGCTATAAATAATTCAGACGATCGTAATTTACGGCGTAATTGTGCAGAAATATTACAGAGAGCATCAAAGCGACGTTTACTGAATTTGAATCCAATATCAGGATATTCGTGTTTATTATGTTTCAATCGATTTTTAATATCTCTCTTATACCAACATGGCGTCTTGTGTGGTAGTCAGATTGTGGATATTGTGAAGGGTAGAGTACTGGGAACGAGGAACTAAAAAGTCTGAGTTTGTCAATTGAAAATTAGACCAATACTACGTGGTTCGGATTCCACCTAAAGCTGTATGTTCCTTAGTGCCCCTGGACATTGGAATATTAATAAATTACTCTCGCTAAGGAACAGTCGACCAAAGTTAGTAAAACTGACACAATCGTTCAACTACACTCTTCACACTTATTCACCCCTCATACTCGCCCATATATCTACGATAGGTGTCTTAATAACGAATAATCTGATAGAGTAACGTTATCAATACATCGTTTATTTATCAGAAGATGAAAAATATAGCTTTATATAAAAAAAAAAAAAAAATAAAAAAAAATGGTAAGATTAAAAAACAGTAAAGTTACATGCCCATACTGCAATAGTCAATTAAAGAATTGAACTGAAAAAACAATTAGGTAAACCGACCTATTAATCGCCTAGAAACTTTTAAATATTAACAAAAATTCAAAATGCTCTTGTTTCAGAGTGTCATTGAACTTTTGTAAGCCGTCAAGTGATAGAACAAAGAAAGATTGTACTTTTACAGGTAGTTTTGCTAAAAATTTGTTTACGAAAATAGTTCACTATCAAGAAAAAAATAAGCAAAACTTCGTTTTAAGTTCCAAAACATTTTAAATTGTACTTTTCTTCTCAATTATCTCCTTAAAACATCTTCTCTAACTGTAAAATAATTTAATATGATACAAAATTGGTCATAAACGGAACATTTGGATGGGGAATAATTAATACAGCCAATAGACAGTTGTAAAAATTGTTATCTTTAATACATAAAATGGCCTTGAGATGTTTACTAAAGTTTGAAAGAAGTAAGAATCTTAATCATTATATAATTCTTAATTTTTTATCATATATTTTGTTCATAGTAATCTACCAACATTAATAAACTGACAACCAATGCTCATTTCTGTAATAATTAAAAATTCAATTTTGATTAGTTATTATCAGTGTGTATTATTATAAAGGATCAAACACGAAAGATGTTCTTTGTTGTGGTAACAATAGAAACGGTATAATAGAGGTTCGAAATTGCTTTTTGTTGGTAACCCGTTACCATACAATGGGGTATGTATGAGGCCAAGCTCACATGTTAAAGGCTGTACAGTTGTACAAGGGGATTCAAAGGGCTGTTACACCGCCACAATTACACAGCTGGTAGCTCACAAGTTAAAGGTTGTACAGTTGAACAAGCGTATTCACAGGGCTGTTACACCGCCACAATTACACTGCTGGTAGCTCACAAGTTCAAGATTGTACAGTTGAACAAGCGTATTCACAGGGCTGTTACACCGCCACAATTACACTGCTGGTAGCTTACATGTTCAAGGTTGTACAGTTGAACAAGCGTATTCACAGGGCTGTTACACCGCCACAATTACACAGCTGATAGCTCACAAGTTCAAGGTTGTACAGTTGGACAAGCGTATTCACAGGGCTGTTACACCGCCACAATTACACAGCTGGTAGCTCACAAGATCAAGGTTGTACAGTTGAACAAGCGTATTCACAGGGCTGTTACACCACCACAATTACACTGCTGGTAGCTTACATGTTTAAGGTTGTACAGTTGAACAAGCGTATTCACAGGGCTGTTACACCGCCACAATTACACAGCTGGTAGCTCACAAGATCAAGGTTGTACAGTTGAACAAGCGTATTCACAGGGCTGTTACACCGCCACAATTACACAGCTGGTAGCTCACAAGATCAAGGTTGTACAGTTGAACAAGCGTATTCACAGGGCTGTTACACCGCCACAATTACACTGCTGGTAGCTTACATGTTCAAGGTTGTACAGTTGAACAAGCGTATTCACAGGGCTGTCACACCACCACAATTACACTGCTGGTAGCTTACATGTTTAAGGTTGTACAGTTGAACAAGCGTATTCACAGGAATGTTACACCGCCACAATTACACAGCTGGTAGCTCACAAGATCAAGGTTTTACAGTTGAACAAGCGTATTCACAGGGCTGTTACACCGCCACAATTACACTGCTGGTAGCTCACAAGATCAAGGTTGTACAGTTGAACAAGCGTATTGACAGGGCTGTTACACCACCACAATTACACTGCTAGTAGCTTACATGTTCAAGGTTGTACAGTTGAACAAGCGTATTCACAGGGCTGTTACACCGCCACAATTACACAGCTGGTAGCTTCAGTCGTTAAGGCGTTTGTTTGCTAATTGGATAACAGTGTTCCGTCTTTTACAGTTCTCTGTTACACCGCCACAATAACACAGCTGGTAGCTTCAATCGTTAGGGCATTTGCTCGCTAATTGGATAACAGTGTTCCGTCTGTCTCAGTTTTCTGTTACACCGCCACAATAACACAGCTGGTAGCTTCAATCGTTAGGGAATTTGCTTGCTAATTGGATAACAGTGTTTCGTCTGTTTCAGTTCTCTGTTACACTGCCACAATAACAGAGCTGGTAGCTTCAATCGTTAGGGCATTTGCTTGCTAATTAGATAACAGTGTTCCGTCTGTCTCTTTTCTCTATTACACCCTTAACTCTCTCGTTTAAAGGAAGTGATCCCCTTAATATTATTTTTGTAATCTTGTTTTTTTATCTTATACTTAAAATATTATTTTCACACTGTGTATATGTTGCTAATATGAGTACTAGTGGAATTTGTTGGTTGTTTCTGTCATAGACTACATGAACTAAATGTATTATAAGAACACTAATAGACACTATAAATGGTAATCACTGAACCCTTTTCATGTATTGTTATGCTTTTAAGCACAATACAGTTTTGTGGTTAAAATATAACACAAAACAATTATGATTACTGGGACTTTTCCGTTAATTCAATAGTACTACTTTGGTTAGGTTATGTTAGGTCTCGTTATGTTATGTTAGGTTTGGTTTGCTTATATTATGTTTCGTTAGGTTATGTTAGGTTTGGTTTGGTTATGTTATGTTAGGTTTGGTTTGCTTATGTTAGGTTCGGTTTGGTTAGGCTATGTTAGGTTTAGTTATGTTATGTTAGGTTTGGTTTGCTAATGTTAGGTTTCGTTAGGTTATGTTAGGTTTAGTTAGGTTATGTTAGGTTTGGTTAGGTTATGTTAGGTTTTATTAGGTCATGATAGGTTTCGTTAGGTGTTGGGTAATCTTAGGTTTGGTTATGTCACTTTAGGTTTGGCTAGGTTATGTTACATTTAATTATGTTATTATAGGTTTGGTTATGTTAGGTAATCTAAGTTATGGTAGGTAGCGAATTAACGGAAAAGATCCGATTATTGATATGAATGTAAATATTGTTTGAAAAAGTATAGGGAAATAATGTTGGCTGGCAATGGAGGGGGTGTATAAGTTTTTTTTATATTAGAACCAATTTGTATGTTATTATTTATTTATAGCCTGTGATATTGAAGCAATTAAGTTAAAACAAATCAGAGATAGAATTTATTATTTTATTTTCTCTCTAAATAACACATTTTCACGATAACAAACACACAGAAATGGACAGATGGATCTGAACGGAGCGGAATTCGTTAGGACTCGAATCCAAAGACATATAGTCAGGACACCTTTTAGTTACACACTGTATATTTCTAATGTTATCAGTTCTTAACCGAGCACTTAAATTATTATTATTAAGTTATGCTTAAGCTTAACTTAATAATAAAGTAATAAACGTAAGTTCGTAATATAAATTTTGCTGTCAACTATATACTTCTTAGCATCATTATTATTGTGAAGGAATTTAATAAATAAACTACGGGAACTGCTTTAACAGATTTCACACATTTGACTCAATTATCAAAGACATTATTACTTCAACACGTTTATTACATTAAGTAAGTTTGTTTATGTCAAACTATATTTTTGAGGTTACCCTTAAGGCCATTCATTGTTTATCTACTTGTAATATTTATATATAAAACACCATTCTAGGACTTATTTATGATAGAACACCAACTTTATTATTAATCTGTAAAAGGTATAAAATGAGAACCATTAATTGGTTTGGAATAAATGGGGTGTTTTAGTTTTTATAAAAGTTAATTGATGCTTGTAAATTAATCACAGAGATGAAAATTGTTTAGTTAATTATTAAGTCAGTTATTTGTATATTTGTAAATCCCTTAAATCAACCAATATTACTTTTATGAGTCTTGACGGGATACTAGGGATAGGTTTAGAAGGACGGTTAATAGTTCTTTAAGGTTTGATAATAATTTTTATATAATTAACAAAATATGTGCTTCTTCAACGTAATATACCATCATGTTTTTAGTTTAAATTATTTAAATTTTAACGATTTATTTGAGGTGCATAAGCCTAATTGATAATAAAACGGTAAAAGCTACTTAAAATATGCAAGTAGTTGCACTTAATTTGTCAAAAACACAGTCGTAAAGCTTTTTCTAAATCTAATTGATGCTGATAAATAATCTGATAAATAGATAATACATATTTTGTCACCAATAGTTATATGGAGGTTGTAGTTAATAGGTTCGAAGCTCAGTCCCTTTAATACTGACACAGCGTGTCCTCAATGGTTGCGATCGACGTAGATACTACTAGAGAAGTCTGGGATGTCCATGTCGGATGGTAGTCAGGGTCCAAATGTTGTGTAAGGGAGAGAATTGAGTGTCAGGCTTGTCAGCTAGCTGATAATCAGACCAATCAACGTGGTTCATATTCCACGTAATGTCCCTTAGTCGCCATGGATATTGGGCTATCAATAAATAACTCTTTCTGAGGAACAATCGAACTTAGTTAATTACTATAACTAGATCGTTCATCTACTCACATCATACTCATTCACCCTTCACACTCAACCATGTATCTACGGCCGCGGTTTTAAAAATGAATAAAAATAATGAATAGGAACTTTCTAACTGAAAATAATATATATCTACTTTAAAAAGACAACATGTCTATCCAATTTTTACTGTAATGTATTATTTATTATACATTACAATATACGAGGTGTCTTTTTTAATGGGCCATCTTTGTGATCTTGGAAACCATAATTCTGACCAGTTGACAATCTTTATTGAAAGTTGAGTAAAACAGCTGGTAATGGTAAAAGTGCTGCCAACATCAATTTATCTGTGACAAAATAGCAACATATTTGTTTAAATTTCTGTGTATTTTAATTTAATACACTATTCTGTAAAATCGTAAAAAAAGTTTTCCTAATGTTTGTTGTAGTATTTGAAGATTGATAACTTTTAAAAATGTATATTAAACAAATGTTATCTGAATAATGAGCTCCACAAGGTAACTAAACATTTCTAGTTCTAATATATGAGTTATTAAGCAAAATATTCAAAATGTGTCCAGAATAAAAAAAAATTAAATTACTATTTCAATCTAAAACAATCATCTAAAAGAACAAACAAAGTTGGTCGTCATATTGGAAAAAGGTTACCATTTTTAAAATTTGAAATATGTATTTTTAATTGCCTCTAAGAACAAGGTAAGGTTCCCCGTTTAAAGTTTTTTGTCAGAATAATGGTTTTCAGGATCACAATGGTGGCCATTAAAAAATACACCCTGTTTATTTACATATACAATAAATAATACATTAAAAAATATATATTATGTTTCATTACCAATATTTATGATTGTTTTTAAATAAAACATTGAAATCTCCATAACCCTACATTACACTAATTGTATTAAAAATACATTCGTAATAAACTTGAACTAGGGGGGGGGGGAGGGGTTGAAATGTCCTATTAATAAGGTTGACAATCACCACACAATCCAGTCCTGGCTAATTATTCATTCTCTTCGTCCACAAACCTCAGTCTCTGACAGGTTAATGGATGTGTCATAACTGTGAGACATATATCACTAGGTAGTTGGTGTAGTTTTGTCACATGATATCTGCAGAATATTCGATACTACGCAATGATCTTTATGTGACGATATTATTGCTAATACGATCCATCCTTAGATTGTTACACTAGTTCTAACTGTGACTAAAACTGAATTCTACAATGACCTAATAAAATAAATGTTTACATCTTTATTACATTTAGTACTTGTGAATCAACAGTACATTCCATAATTATATACAACTACACTGCTCAAGTTTTATTCTGAATTGAGTTTTAAGTAAATAAATAAAGAAAAAGTTGAAAGAATAAGTGAAACAATATCATTAAAACTTACATTATTAAAACACAAAAAAAATATTTTTGATGAAATGCATTATTTATGTAAAACTACTTGATCCTTTGCAATTGCTAAGTGAATTTTGATCTCTTTTAATATTATACATGGCGTTTTGGAACTCTGTAGCTAAACATTGGAATTCAGTTCTTGACATGAAAAAAAGTCTTATAACAGTATTGTCTATCTCACTTCGTTAACCGTCTGTTCGTTTGTTTGTGATTTTTATAAAACAGAATAATAACTCAGGAACCATAAATGCCACAGATTTCAAAATTTTCATAGTTAGTAATGTTGATAGCACCTAAAGGTGATATTATTTTCGATATTTTTTGTTTAACCACATGGAAATACCTTAGGATAAGAAAATGAATGGTTCATTCTATTGACAATTTTTATTTTTTAAACATAAGCTAATTCCAAACTGCTGAACGAAAAATTCGAAAATCATTGCACGTATAGGTGCTATCAGCTATACTAAGTATGACAACATTAAATATGTGGAATTAATGGTTTCTGAGTTATTATTTTTTTTAAACCACAAACATACGGAGAAATGGTTTATGAAGCGAGATTGGCCATACTGTTATATGCGATTAATTTTGTTTATTTTCATGCCCGGAACTAAATCCCAAAGTTTGGCCAAAGAGTTATTATTTTTTTTATAAGAACCATAAACATAGGGACAGATGGTTTATGAAGCGAGATTGGCCATACTGTTATATGCAATTTTGTTTATTTTCATGTCCGGAACTAAATGCCAAAGTTTGGCCAAAGATATTTTTTATAAAAACCATAAACATAGGAAGAAATATTTTATGAAGCGATATTGGCCATACTGTTATATGACATTTTTTTTCATGTCCGGAAATAAATCCCAAAGTTTGGCCAAGGAGTTATTATTTTTTTTATAAAAACCATTAACATAGGGACAGATGGTTTATGAAGCGATATTGGCCATACTGTTATATGAAATTTTGTTTGTTTTCATGTCCGGATCTAAATCCCAAAGTTTGGCCAAAGAGTTATTATTTTTTTTTATAAAAACCATAAACATAGGGACAGATGGTTTATGAAGCGATATTGGCCATACTGTTATATGAAATTTAGTTTGTTTTCATGTCCGGATCTAAATCCCAAAGTTTGGCCTAAGAGTTATTATTTTTTTTTTTTATAAAAACCATAAACATAGGAAGAAATAGTTTATGAAGCGATATTGGCCATACTGTTATATGAATTTTTTTTCATGTCCGGAACTAAATCCCAAAGTTTGGCCAAAGAGTTATTATTTTTTTTATAAAAAACATAAACATAGGGACAGATGGTTTATGAAGCGATATTGGCCATACTGTTATATGAAATTTTGTTTTTTTTTCATGTCTGGAACTAAATCCCAAAGTTTGGCCAAAGAGTTATTATTTTTTTATAAAACCCATAAACATAGGGACAGATGCTTTATGAAGCGAGATTGGTGTTATACGAAATTTTGTTTGGTTTTATGTCCGGAACTAAATCCCGAAGCTTGGCTAAAGAGTTCTAAAACACCCTGTATAAAATCAAGGTCAGGACAACATTCAAATTTATCCTTTGAACGAGATTTTTAATTTGTATGGCAATAATGCATTTGTTTGGTACCTCATCATTTATCCTTATTTAAAAGTGAATTTTCAAATGTATAAATTAGTTTTATAAAATTATAATATAACTATAATTTATTATAATTATATATATAATTGAAAAAATTATAAATTAGATGTAAAAACATAAATGATTTTTAAAATACAACCTAAGGCAATAAACAAGAGTGAGGTTATGGTATAAAGCAATGCTACAGAAAATTATGCTAAATAAACGACTAAAACTTACTGTTTGTTTAGAGAATTTACACAGTTTCAAAGATAAAAATTAATAAAATATTTAATTACCTCGTCAATCAATCGTTTCTTACTCTTTGCTATTGAATATGCTCGGTATCAAATACTACCATAAAAAGGAACGGAGGAATTTATTCTTCTTTCAAAACTAAAAATTTTCTTGGTTGTTTCTAGTTTAATGAACAATTTAAATACATTCTCTAGAAATTGATTCACTAAGAACAGTGATTAATAAATTATTACATTTATACTTTAATACCTTATTTAAATTGAGTACAGGCCAGTTCGTTGTGTAAACTTATAATTCTTTGAAATTATTTAATTGAGGTCCTCTTTTTTTTACTAATATAACATTTTAAAACGAGTAGGAATTGAACTTAATGTGAAGTGGTTGTCATCGATCAAATGTTGTATAACAGTTTATTTTAGCTTTGATAATTTAGGATAACCACGAATAATAATATTAATAACCCCCCCCCATCCACAGTTCAAAAATAAATTATTAAGTATTTGTATTTAATGATCTACTTAAACAAAAACAATAATTGTATGGTAAAAAAAAAAAATTGTACATTTCAGGCAATAATTTTAATTTGATTTGTTTATATCTTTGTCTGTCCATAACATTGGAGGACGTATTTTTATTTTGCAATTCTATGAAAGTATTTTTGAAAACACTCTTTAATGAAGAAAAATGCATAGCCTTGATTATTTTACTACGTGTAGGATATGGACTATTTGGATGCTATCCAGGGTCTCTATAATTACCCTTATACACTACTGCTTTTTATGTAGTTTTGATAATTAAGGACGGAACAATACTCTTTGTTCCGTTTAAGTACACGGAAAAGAGAAAATGCCCTAATATGGACCCTTGAGGAACTCCCGAAATTATCTGCAGCCAATCCCTATGAGGCCTTTCATTAAAGAGAATGTCTGCTTTCTACCCAATAGATATGAGGTAAGCAAAGACAAGGCATTAGATCTCAATCCATGCCCTCGAAGCTTCTCCAATAGAATAGTAAATCACCCCAGCAAACTGCAATCGGTCGAAGGCCTCAAAAACTGCCTGGATGACACTATATTACAGCATTGGATTTTGAGTGGCCCCTCTTGAAGCTATACTGTAAGTTAGATAAAAGATCGTTAGAATTAAAGAAATGCTCAAGCCTTGACAGAATGATAAACTCAAATATCTTGGAGATAGTCGGCAAAAGTGAAATTGGTCTGGAGTTAGACTTATCTGTTCTTTGTCCTTTTTTATAGATTAGGACGCACGACAGAGGGCTTCAGATGTTCCGGAAAGGTCTCCTCAGCAAATGATAGATGTGAAGCAAGGGTGATGCAATATCATTAGCACATCGTTTGAGAATATCCGATGTAATACAAGCCCAACCACTGGATTTTGGCGTTTTTAGTTTATTAAGAGCATAGATAACCTCTTTGATAGTGGCAGGCATAAAGTAATCCAAGAAAAATCCCCCACCCTGGCAACATTCTTGAAAATTTATCCGATAGTTAACAGATGTCTTATCTAAGTCTTTTTGAGACATATGACTTCCTATAGAGATAAAATATTCATTAAAGATACGCTCAGCTTCCGCCGGACTCTCAACAGCTCCGGTTGGCTCCGACAAACGAATCAGGTTGTCAGAGTTCCCAGAACGGCCTAACTCCTCATTGACCCATCCACCCGTACAATCATATAACTAGAAAGGAATTTGACCCTAGAAAGTTTTGAAGTTTTACTAGATAGTAACTAAATGCATTTTATCAGTTTCTTTTCATGAATATACGAACTTTAAATCAGTAATATGTAGTTAAATTATGATCTATAATAATACTAGGTCGATACTTAAAACAATATTTAAGAGATACAAAGGCAATTTTCGTTTACATGCCATGCCAATTTAGGTTCAAAGTTGTTTAACTGCAAATATATTGAAACAGTCAGCGTCTTGTGGTTCAATAAGTACGGTTATAGAGAGGCCGACACAAAGTGAACTCGGTTTCAAACAGGCTTCAACTCCCATTCACGGGTATATCCTAACCCATTCATGTGTAAATAGGCCGATGCCTTTGACAAAGCTATTGCGTTTACCACTGAAAGGGAGGTCATATGCTTTAAACATGTAGACCGAAATTTCCACCAGTTGTAGCACTATATTTTGGATTTATAATGATTCATTTATAAGTCGCCTATCGTAGAGATGTGAGTGAATATGATGGGTGAATAAGTGCGATGAGTGTAGTCATTGTTACTAATTACGGTTTTACTACTTCCTTAAAAACAGCCATTTATTAATAGCCCTTAA